>VOPJ01014447.1:0-12526 GCA_014673585.1 Semibalanus balanoides | reverse complement strand
GAACCTCCGTTGGACGGGTGATAAATTGACGCGGATTACCGGATTTATTCGGACTCGCTCGTCCTTCGCCGTTTAAGGCGTCTTACTGGTAATTAACGGAAACCAGCTTAATCGTCGGACATATATTATTAAACGTGATGCATTATCAACCCCTTGCTCATTCGTCGAGGCGACTTAAGCCGTCGGATGATTGACTCGATTTTGACTCATGTACTATTATAAACGAGGCGGACTGACTTGCTTCATGACTCGTCCCCTAGGGGCTTCGGATACATGAGTTGATTCACGCAACCCATTCTTAGGATGGCCAGACATATGATGACTTGATTTGTTCGAGCTGACTTAATTACGAAAGAGCCGCTGTCTGATACGCCAGTGGGATAAAATGAATCACGCATTCTACCTCCCCACCGGCCTAGATATGCTCACTCATTCCCGGGAGCCGGCGGCTGGCTCGCTGGCGTGGTTCCGAGGCGGCCAGAATCGTGACGTCATCGTGTTCCGACAGCAGCGCTGATACCCCTCCCCCGCCCCTCCCCACCGCTGATACCCCTCCCCCGCTGATAGCCGTAGCCTCCAGCGAGGCTACGGCTATGCTGACCCTGAACCCCTGACTGACCGGCCCTCGTCCCTCCCCCTCGTACACGCCTCTCCCTCGAAAGACCTGGTGTTTATTTCCCATGTGTATTTACACGCATTCACGGCGATGTTCATAGTGCCCAGTGCCACCTTCACCTCACCCTACCCCGCTCTGCTAACGATTAGCCCCCCCCCTATCCCCCTACCTGCTCTCTACAAGTCCCTCTTGTCCTCACATTACCTCACGCATGTTTACCACAAGTCGGCTGCGCTGCGCCGTCCCCACCTTCTCACAAACACAGGCTCTCACAAACAATCTCCGCCCGCCCTTCACTGCGTTCATACAAACACTTTGACTGCCTATTCCCTGCACTCGCACAAACATATCTTCCCCACCTGTCAGTATCCATTCGGACCCCAGCTGCTCAGCGACCCATTTCGCAGTCATTCCAATTATCTTCTCTCCATCCCTCCCCATTGCCTCCCCACCCGTGAACAAGACGATGACCCGCGCCCGGCTGGCAGCCGCTGGACCGCCCCTCCGTCTGGAAACATGCCTCTTTGGGGTCACAGGACCGGGGCCACGGGCGATTGTGGTTCAGACCGGATAGGGATGAATATAGGACGGCTTTGGAGATGGGAAGGGAAGAGCGAGCAGACCTTACTTGATGTTTGCATAATCACCCGAGGGAGGGGCAGCTTGACCCCCCCTTTTCTCCGGCGTGCCGTTCAAGGCACTGCTCCCTGGCTTCACCACTGGTGACACTGGTCTGGTGATCTGGTCCTGACTGCCTCCTCTGGTGGTTGGGTCCTCACTGCCTCGTCTGGTGGTCTGGTCTCTCTTCTCGTCTGGTGGTCTGGTCTCCTCTCTATATTTCAAAATCCTCCTCTTATATACTTAAACTGCTTCCGTCGTCTT
This sequence comes from Semibalanus balanoides, assembly GCA_014673585.1. Taxonomy (NCBI): domain Eukaryota; kingdom Metazoa; phylum Arthropoda; class Thecostraca; order Balanomorpha; family Balanidae; genus Semibalanus; species Semibalanus balanoides. Next base: position 11,028 of record VOPJ01014447.1, on the reverse strand, counting down.
CATGTCCATGCTTCTCGTCGGAAATCGATTTGGCGGTGACACTCTTCCCCTGTCGCCGGGCCCCGAAACACATCCTGAGCTGCTTGGTTGAGACGTGTGGTTAAGTGGGTTTATCCGCTTGCTTTCCCCCGATATCCTAACCGGCGTGGCGGCGGTGTTTATACACCTGCGCCGTGTGACTGCCCGGGGTCGAAACGTCAGAGAGGTATTTAGCCATATCCGGCCGAGGATTGGCTTTTAACAAGGCCTCTTTGGCTTTCGATCTTGTTAACAGAAGATCCGGCGCCCTTGGATCGGCTCCCTGCCGGATATACATCCGGGGCCAGGGGCCGCGGATGCCGGACGACTTTTGTCGCCCTTCACCTCGCCGACACCTGGTGGAGGGGTGAGGGGTTGGATTGTTGTCGGCCGGCCGGCTGGGGCTTTTCTCGGCATTCACCCGCCTTGCACCTGCTCAATCGGTTCACTTGCGGGCGTGCTGGCTAGTCGCTGGGGGTGGATCCGCCCCTGTTTGTGAAGATTGCCTGAGTGGTGCTAAAATCGGGCCACGTCTTCGCCAGCTACACCTCAGCGGCGTAGTGAACCGCCGTATATCGGCTGTACGTTTTTTTTTGTCGGCGGCCGGCGTGCCCATACACTGAATGATGAAAGAAAATCGGCTGTTAGGCGACTCTATGTAAGCGACGTTACATCTACACTGATTTCTTATACGTACTGTAACATATATATGGGTTGACCAAATATACAAATATATTTAAACAAAATTCATATATAATCCAATCCAAATCAATATATATATATATATATATATGATCCAATCCAAATCAGCATTGGTCACGTGGTCGACGCCCACACCTTACCAGGAACAAGAGAATAACAATGTGAAATGATATTCTCTTATTCCCGACCTTACTAAATAGGCGCCGCTCGGAGCCGGTCTCCTGTATGTCGTTTTCCGGTCACATTTGTCGCTCAGTGGCCAATCCAAGTATTTCTCATCCATGGTTAAACACAGTGTAGATCAATAGTGACTAGATACACTACATCAGTCACCAAACACCATTAAAGGGACACTGCCACCTTAACATTATATTTGAGTTGAGATAGCCATTTTGAGTGCTTGGCATTGCAAACATGTATGGTATAAGTTAAAACAACCATCGAGGTCGAATCACAAATAAATTTGAGTTTGGCTTTGACATCTGTAACATCCCCAGTGTATTTGAACGGGGACCCTGAGCCGATGACGTCATCACTGTTTACTAAATGTTGCTGATAGTCGTCTTATTTTGCATTTGGCCATACATTAGCCATTTGGCAGCGTGAAGGTTTTATCTATTTCCCGAAATTCCTTGATATGACGTCATCAGCCCAAATATTAAAACTTAACTTTTTATGAAATTGAGCACTCTTTGTGAGAAACAAATGCCATTATCGTGTTCGGCAGCAATAACTTCATATTTGGCACCACAAGCGGCGTGCATTTGAGAGCTTTTTGGAAGGTGGCAGTGTCCCTTTAACATACATAATCATAGGGTACCTATCAAATGAAGAGAACAGGTAACAGCGCAGTCCCAAAGACGATATTTAATAGATTTAGCTTGACCCTTCGACGGAATAGACTGATAAGATTTATCAACGCAAAACACAGTTTGATGTGCAGATGTATACTGTATGTATTGATGTATAGCTTGATGCCACATCAATCCTATCGTGGGATGGTAGGATTACTGTCACCGCTGGAAAGTATTGATTGTCGGCTGGCCAAAGTCAGAGCCATCGGACACCGTTCACTAGTCGTTGACGGCTGCATCAGACTTACATGGCTACCAACGGCCACCAACGGCCACCAACGGCCACCAACGGCCACCAACGGCCACCAACGGCCACCAACGGCCACCAACGGCCACCAACGGCCACCAACGGCACCAACGGCTTACCAACGGCTACAACGCTACCAACGGCTTGACCAACGGCTACCAACGGCTACCAACGGCTACCAACGGCTACCAACGGCTACCAACGGCTACCAACGGCTACCAACGACACTGATCTCAGTCGCCGGCAGACGAGCACGCCTAGGCATTTCAAGGTCAACTCATCCTACCTGCAGGGCCAGCAAACATCGTGCCAGCCATGTCCCGACCGAGCTTAATTGGGCTACTCAGTACATAAAGTCCATACACGCACCACACACAGTGCAAACATTGCCACCTAAGTGATCAAGTGGTGCCTGATAGTCTTTTGGAGAGAAACAAAAATTGGAGGCCTACGACCCTTGTCAAACAATGTACCTATAGTGTGTAACAAATGGCAAGCGGTAATGCAAGTACCTTCCTCAATGCAATCAGGGGGACACAATAGGACACACGCCACGTCCCCGCCTCTCCACAGTGAACTGAAAGACACCGGGAAACACTGAGAGAGCACCAACAGACCTTAATGTTGTCGTGCTGCATCAGCTTCTGCTTGCTGTAGAAGCTGCTGATGCCCAGCGCCATCTCCACCTCCTTGTACAGCATGACGTACACCTTGACGCCTTGTTTCTGAAACAAAGATGGAGTGATATTAGCACACATCAAGAAGTAGGTATCTGTAGTGTGCGCAATATCACCATTTCTGGAACAAGTCACCGCAACATTCAAACAGAGACAGGGCTGCTGACGTAAGCAATAAGACTTTACCAACAGTCTAGGGTGGTCCCTTTTACAACTTTTGCTTCAGAGTGCCGCCTGCTCCAAGCAACTTTACTGATGCAGATTGATGCGCTGGTGTCGAATATCTCATCAAATTCCCAAAGTTCAAATACAATTTGCCGTCGCAGGGGTAAAAATTGCGATGTATTCACATTTCGCGGCTTTGACAGCGTTGTGCAAACTTCAACCTCTTGATTGCTTCAATTGTCAGATCCAAGCTAAATCTGACCTATTGGCATCATTTTGGCATAAGAACCAGGGTTCAGCCGAGGCACGTTAAACGACATGCAATATTACCTCTTTCTGATATTTGTTGACCTTGACCTGAGGTCAAGATAACAGTGGGAAGGTCCAATACCGGTCAACCATAGGGTGACACTAATATGCGAATGATGACGACCCAAGTTGGCATTCTAAGTAATCATGCGCGCTGAATCGATCTGTGAAGGTTTCAGCTTCGTAATAACAGCAGCTCGGAGACTATGGCCTGATACATTTTGCATAGGTTGCGTTGTTAGGTAAACCTTGTGGACGGTTATCTCCGGTACTCCAAAGCCTAACCATAAGTTTATACGAGCGAGCGCGAAGCGCTCGCTCGTCTTTACTAAGCCGAAGCTTCCTATTACGTGGTATATGGGAAAAATATGGATTATTGAGCGACCCGACCCGACCCGACCCGTGGCGACGCTTTTGAGAAGCTCATATCTTTGCAACCGCACGTCCGATCGACAAGCGGGCTGCTTTGCTGAGCATCCCCATCCAATTTTTTACCAATGCCGATTCATGTGAGTGACTGCCACTGCGCGTGCTGCGTGAGGGGTGTTATTTTTTTCGCAAACAACTTCACAACGGCTGGGCTGACTGTTCCAATTTGGTGTGTGGTTTGGGACCCCTTAGCAGCCGCGTTTCCACAAGTCAAGGGTAAGGTACCTCTGCACGTGCGCACGTGCACACCCATATTCTATATCTCAGGAACGGCTGAACAGACTGTGTTCGAATTTGATGAGTGGTTAGGGACCTCTCAGCCGCCGCCTTTCCACAAATCAGGGGTGGGGTGGCTCTGCACGCGCGCACCCCTAGTGTATATATCAGGAACGGCTGAACCGATTGTGTTCCAATTTGGTGTGTGGTTTGGGACCCATAGCCGACGCGTTTCCACAAGTCAAGGGTAGGGTGCCTCTGCTCATGCGCACGTGCACACCCCTATTCTATATCTCAGGAACGGCTTAACTGATTGTGTTCGAACTTGGTGAGTGGTTACTGGTTAGGGACCTCTCAGCCGCCGCCTTTTCACAAGTCAGGGGTGGGGTGGCTGTACACGTGCGCACGTGCATACCCCTAGTATACATCTCAGGAACGGCTGAGCCGATTGTGTTCAAATTTGATGTGTGGTTAGGGACCTCTCAGCCGCCACTTTTCAACAAGTCAGGGATGGGTGTCTAGGCACGTGCGCAACTTTTTGTATCTCAGAAACTACTTGCCCGATTGAGTTTAAATTCACCATACATTTCCTTCGCGCTCGCTCGTTCATCGCCAACTACGGCGCTTTACTGGTTGTACATCGTTATAATCGCAAATATCTCTTCTTTTTCATTGCGGGGCGAGTTCTGTTTTCAATTTCAAATATTTTCTTAATTTGACCTCGTGACCGCAGGTCAAGTGGCGTACTGTGACCCTTAGGTATATGACAATGGCGTTAATCACTAGGGTTACTTAAGGATGTTAAATTTTCTGGACCAAACAACCTTTTGACACTGAAGTAGTATTTAGATCCCAAAGTCGACATATCAATGAGCACAGAAGCACAATGCCGCTATGTTACATGCGTTTAACATTTAATCCATATATTAAAATCATGTGTCCCAAGCCTTAACCCTCGCACCGACAGGAAGGGGGGGATATCCGCCCCCTGAGGTTTTTCAGGAGTAGCGGAAAAACGGCGGCGGCGCCAAATTTCGCACAGCTGTTTGGGCATCAATTACCCACACTTTGTGAAAGTTTTGACCTCTGAACTGTCAAGGCCACGTCGTCAGGTAACATTAAATGACCTGACTTCAAGTCACGTTTTTAAAAGTTTAACATGCCAAAGCCACAGTGGTTGACCAAATAGTTTGAAACTCACGGTGTGTAATAAGAACATATGTATCTGCAATTTGTGTATCTCGGATGCTTGAAATCGGTGACCTGAAGTCACGTCAATTTCGTGACCTCCCCATTAGGGTGTGTCACTAGTAACAGATCAAGCCCTTCCGCTGATTTTCCTTGTCCCTGTGTCCATGGAAGCCATTGGTGTGATTATATTTTTTTTCCCTGATTGAAAATTCGAGCGGCGAAGGCCGGGAAACAATTTTTCAATTTCGTGGCGCCCGGCGTTGCGGTTCTCCATATTGGGTCTGTAATGCGTATTGTCGCACAACACCAGCCGCGCGCGCCATTGTCTGCTTATGTGACATTACACCGTTCAGCGGGTCTAATACAGCGAGCAGGCAGGATACATCTTTGAACAACGGTTTGCACACATTGCTCATTAAGTCAAACTATACAGCATCGCTAGCCATCAATCAAAAAGGTCATATACTTCATGCATCCAGTGAGTAGTGACCCCGACCGTTTTGCAACGTACATGGCAAGCTTGCTGAGTGGGACGGAAGGCGGGCTGCAGATGAAGCCGATTGGCGCTGTCCTCACCCACCACTGCCACAGCACGCTTTCAGTCACCACCTTCATGCGCGTTCTACTGACAACAGCGTGGACCGATTAGTTGATCTTCTTGCAGCGGCACAAGCCGGAAACTTTATGAAATCCGCTCGGGGGGGCTCTAATTGTTTAATAATTATAGATTTAACTAGTTCTTTTCCATTGCAACGCCATAGGCCTCAATGTTAAAATTTGAAATCATTGGGGGGGCTCGGGCACTCCCAGAGATATTAAAGTCCACCCCTGCAGCAGCAGGTGGTCTGCACAATATCCCGCAGGCGCGGCCGCGTCAGAGAGGTCAGCTGTCAAGTGGAGGCTCGCGTGACGAGCTCTGCCTCCAGTCATTCAGCTGTGTGATGTCTTCTGCCGCCATGTTTACTGTTTCGGGAGGGAACGTTAGGGGTCACACTTGGTCTGCGACTGCACCGGCATTGCGTATACTCTGACGGCACGGCGCACGGGACATTGCTGCGACCGGATCTACCACCATGGCGAGGCAGAACAGCGTCTCCGGTTGTGGGACCAGTGAGCGTGCGGCTGGATGACGGGCCGTATTATGCTCGGCAGCGGCTGAGGCAGGTCTCGCAGCAGCTGCAGACTGAACAGCAGATTCCTGGGACGTAGGGTCGGTGCACTTGCTGTGGCTTCTGATGCGAAACCATACAGGAATGTAGTCGCGCACCAGATACTGTACTATCAGGCACCTGGAACCACCTGTCAGGAACCACCTGAACAAAAGAGCGATAACTCTGTAAGAGAGTAGTTATATTTAAATGTTCCAGGATAGCTGCGCTTATTATTTAAATGCCAAGAAAAGCGCCAGCTCTAGGCCGCTTCACGGGCGGAACCTCACGGGAGAGAGCCAGTGCACGGAGCCGCTGGGCCCACCTTGCTAACGACCCCGTGAATAACCCGGTTCTCTGTTTTGCGTCGACTCCCGAAACTCTCCCTCAGCACGAGCTCATTCCAGTATAACTGGCAGACAAAACCAATGGACCGTTTGCTTGAATTGAGCTCGGAGAGGCCGGCAAATCCGCCAGTCTGCCCGTGTTTGACAGCCGCGCCATCGCAGCACAGACGCGGTCGGGTTCCGTAAAGCCGGTGGTGAGTTTATCAGTTTCATTGACTTGGTCAATTGGCTTTACCAGAAACTGGCGGGAAGTGGGTGACATAATCATTAATTCTTTCCTGGTTTCGCACACAGCAACGTGTTCATCAGCTGCGCTTGTCGCTGCCTCGGCCGGTGCTTGTTTGATCATGCCGTCCGTCAAATACAGGGCCTTGAGCTCAGCAACCCTCTATGCTGTTGGTACCGGTCCCCGCTTTTGCTTTGTCTACCCGGCATCGCTCCCGTCCGCATCTTTTTTCCCGGTCGACCAACGCTTTGTTTTGACGCTGGACACGCGATCGATATCCATTAGGAAGCCGTTGATGACAGCCGCTAAGCCACGGTTAGACAAGCACTGATCTGACTGATTGCACTGACGGCTTGCCATGTGCAGTATTTGTCAGATCATCGTTGTTTGTCTGGATGCAGTCTACCATCCCGGATTCACTTGCGTCAGCCTTATTGCTGCTGTCGTTATATTAATTGTCGGTCGTCACGGTGAGTCTCCCTGGCCAGCCTCGTCGATGTCATACTCGATGGTGAGAGACGCACGGCACGGACGGGCAGGAGGCAAGCCTGATCTATCATTGCGTCCTCGTTCCGCTCCCGTTCTGCCTGAGATTGCAGTCTTGCTTCGCCTTCTGTCTCTTCGTGTCTACGCCACACAGTTTCATCTTGCGGGCTTCTCTCTTGGTCTCGAAGAATGTGATTTGCATGCGGACGCAGCTCGACAGTGGCAGTTGGCAGCTCTCGCAAATCTTGCCGGAGCTGCGATGTCGAATGCTTGTTAAAAAAGCTTCTCTTTGAAATAATTTGCCTCGTTTTTGCGTCCCGGTTTCTTTTGGGCGTCTTATCAGTAGGGCGAATCTTTCGTAGGCGTTGCTTGATTCTTCCAATACGTTATGCGCTTGGCATTTATGGTATTAACCCCCACTCACCATAGGTACTGCAATTACCGCTTCTGCTGTTTACGCAACGTGGCATAAGTTGTGCGCTCACATTTTTTGTTTTTCTGCCGGGGCAGCCTTTCGTAATTCACAACGTCTCTGTTCGCAGGCAGGCGATTTACCGGTAAGACGCTAGGAGGATCCCGATTGTTTTTGTTTTGCCTTGCAGGCAAAGGCATCACTGCTGCACGGTATTGGTCGGATTCAAGAAGCACAACTCTCAACGTCCGACTCACGCTGCAGTCAAACCTAAAATCTGGCACGTCACGTCACATGCGCGCGTGCCAGTTTGCTAGCGCGTCCTCCCGCGCTCTTCCCCGCCCGAGCTGACCTTGCAACAGCCAAGAGCTGTCAGCGAAGAACCTTTTGAAAGAGGAGCAAGAGTCACAACATATGTAAATTAAGTCGTTAAAACCTGTCTCAAAATAAAGTCCACCAACGACTTGCATCGAATACCTTAACCCAGAAATGGACGATTCAGTTTATAACCGCCAACAGTGTCGGTTCGCAACGGGGCCGAGTGATCTGCTCGCGCGGCTGGTGTTAGTGTTACGATATACGTTACATCTCTAAGGTGGGGACTGCAACGCCGGGGCGCACCGAAAACATGAAGAATTGTTATCTCGCCTTCGCGCCGCTCCGGAGATTTCAATACAGGGAAAAAAGAATCCACCCAATGGGGGCTTTCAGTGGACACAGGGACAAGGAAAATCAGCGGAAGGATGTGAACTGAGAAAAAAGTTGTTGATATGACACACCCTACTCCCCATTATAAGTCACAGGAAAAAATTAAATGCGCACCAATAGAACAAACCTAGCTAAATATGGTCAGTTTTCATCAATATCACTTTTTGAAGCTAAGAAGAAGAACGTAAGTTGAAATTTTCTTCCATGACCTCTTAGGTCAAATCAAATGTGCCATTTTTTACAATAACTCATCTTCTACGTGGGGCAGGGTTTTATAGGGTTTAGGGTATCACTATAGGGTTTTCACCATTCTGTTTCTCTTATCGATTTGTATCAAGTGATATACAATTTACCTTGACCTTGACATGACCTCAGGTCAGGTCAATTTTGTAATTTGACCTAGCTAGGTCATCCGATATATGACTCGATGCGCAGTGACGAGAGATACACGATGATGGCAAAAGCGTTGCTCTAGCTTATTCTATATATATATATATATATATTATATATATATATAATATATATAATATATATTATAGTATTATATAAGTTATTAGCAAAATACGTTTCCGTGAAATTTAGCATTTTTATATTTGCTGACCTCTGGAGCCTTAACTATTGACCATATCTCAAAACTGAGTACATGGTGCAGAAAGAGCGTTTCAAGGGCTTTTCAGTGCTTTTTACCGTATGTTCCTAACTATCTTAGTTACCGAGCTAGCCCAGATCATATGAAGCAATGCTCAATTTACTCGAAATATGTGAAAATTTGACCTGTTTGACCTCTGGTGACCTCAATACTGACCTGATAAAAACATCACCTTGTATTTTCTCTAGCACTCGTCACGGCCTACCTAACGCCGTTTTCCGCTTCTCGCTACGTTGCGTAGTTTTCTCAAGATATCTGGGGGGAGGGGCACCGCCGGGAGTCTGAGCCGACTTAAAACCGACGGGGGGCGGATAACCGCCCCCCGTCGGTTGTAAGTTGGCTTAGAACCCCTTCGGTGCGAGAGTTAAAAGGGACAAACATGACAGACGGCTGCCCACTACGCAGTACAAGCAACGTTTTAAGTTCGTGAGCATTTGCAGTCATCACGAATATTTTCATGTCAAGTGTGAGCGGCACCTCTCGGAGCGCCTCACGGCAAGAACGCATCTGACGGTGTCGGTGGCACAGTGAAAAGAGCAGCGGCTCTGGAGAGTTTGAGACAACCCGATCATGACCAGATTCCGAGTCCTGAAGGCTATTCAAAAATATTCCGAATGTTTTGCATGGATGGCTTTCCGAGATCAGAACCCGTACTAAGCAGAGGTTGGTGCGCAGGTCCTAACCTCACCACTCGACCCACTATGGGCCACAAGCCCGATCTAGCCCGCCATAATCGATCGGAATTATTTCTTCCATTTCGACATGGAACATACATGCAAATGTTCAGAATTGACCATTAGGGCGCAGCGTCAGCTGGCAAAACTCGAGTAGAGCTTAGCTCAACTCGGATTCCCATGTAATGGAAACACAAGGATTACGAATTGTGAAGGAATTTATTGCATTTAGAGGAATTTTTAAACACGCTAACTGAAGGATTTTGCGAAAAATTCCTCTAAAATGTTTCCACATTGAGGTGATTATAGATAAGCAAGACGCATTAGCATTTGTCACAATTTTGATATATTGTGATGTGAAACAACGTCTTAAATGTGAGTCCAATGGATTGCTTACAAATATAAATATTAATACCAATCACCTAGGCGAAGTTTAATAACCCGAACCAGGTTAAGTTTTTATGCGAAAATGAAGAAATCCCGGCAATTTTAAGGTGAATTAAAGACCTATGTCATTCATAATTCATCAAAACTTCCGCCTTATTTCTCGATTCGAGGATGTGTCAATTAGGTTTTTCAAAAGATACTGTATGCTTTCCAGGACAGTAAAGAGAAATACAAAATTTCACGTTAAAAATGTATTCATCGCAGGCTTAGCGGTAAGGCAACGCCATACATTTGGCTGGATATAGAAAGGGACTATTTAAAGTCCACTTTTTGCATACCTTTTTCGTTTTAATGCCTATTAGCAAGGCACCGAAATCACCTTCATGTCATGAATTCAACATCAGTGCTATGACAATGAAATAATATGTGCTGTTTGGGCTTTCGCGAGGATGTAGCCATCCCTGGCTTGATGAACCACCACGTTCTTAGCAGCTACAGTGACCTGTTGACTACCCTCTCGGTGAACTGGGTGCTGGAAGCAAACTTTGGCACTGTCAGGGGCGTGACCAGGATGTCCTGCAGCTGATCTTTCGACAGGTGACAGGTGAAGACCGACTCAAGGACTTCACCGGGCTCCCAGCTGACCAGCTCGGTCAGGGACGTGGCTGTCATGTTGATGGCTGGCTTGAGGAACTCTCGGCCTGACGGACATATCACCGTATTCAAAGTCGCCCCGGACCTTCAGGATCTGGTCTACCGCAAACGCTATGTCACTGCGGTCTGGACTAGCCAGAAGCGAGAGCAGCACCCTCTCGTGGTGCGCATTCCTTCATGGTATACTTCAAGATCTGCTTTGACTTGAAGGTGAAGCACACTCTTGTCGATACCCCCTATCACGTCCTCACACAATTTCGACTTCTGAAGTCGCAGCCTCGGGAGGTTCAAGAGGTAGTCGCCCGTTTCATCAAGTCAGGGGCGTGGAACGCGCACCACCAGAGCATGCTCAATACTGCTCTCGCTTCTGGCGAGCCCGGACCGCAGTGACATAGCGTTTGCGGTAGACCAGATCCTGAAGGTCCGGGGCGACTCTGAATACGGTGATATGTCCGTCAGGCCGAGAGTCAAGCCAGCCATCAACATGACAGCCACGTCCCTGACCGAGCTGGTCAGCTGGGAGCCCGGT
>VOPJ01014446.1:83657-147086 GCA_014673585.1 Semibalanus balanoides | reverse complement strand
GACCTTGCAAAGGACTGCGCTGGCTGCTTTCCTACCCTGCCGACATGCTCAAGGGCCTCTCCGACCTGCCAAAGGGCCCCTCTTTGCTGGCTAGGGGCCCATTCAACCTGTTCAGGGGTCCTTCTGACCCGCTAAGGGGCCTTTTAGTCTGGCCAGGGACCTCTCTCGCACGCACAGGGCTCTGTTCAAGGGGCCACGGAGCCCACGTCCAAGGGGCCCTCTGTTCTTTCAGAGAGGGCCCTGGTGGTCCTTAAAGACCTATAAAGTGCTCTAAACTTTCTTCGCGTGGTCTTCCGACACTTAAAGAGCCCATTATATTGCGCTTCGCGCGGTTTCGTCGGCCCTTTTCGGCGCGCTTTGAGCGCCGAAAAGGGCCCTCCTCAGATGTTTGTGAGGGAGGCACGTGCCCCCTGTGCCCCCTCTGGATCCGCCCCTGAGTCGAGTCCAAGTTGATTCGAAGTAAGAGTCTAAGTCCTAGTCCAGCGCGTTAGTCGGCTATTTATCGCTCCCGACTCGCCACGCATGTCATTGAGTACCAACTGCGGGCTCGAACTAGTCCCGCACTCGCCATACTGCCGAAAACTAGCTCCAAATGGCTCCTTTTCTTCCCAAGCCTGCGCAATGTTCCCAAACATGAGTCATGGCGAATGGGATGAGTTGACACTACTTCGCCTTCGATGATGACGTCATTAAGGCCGTGGAGGCGTTTCTGGAAGCTGAGTATTCAGTGATCTATCAGAATGGCATCTGATTGGTCCGGACCGCTGGAATCGGTGTGCTGATGCTACCATCAAATGAGTCCACGACGAGACTCGAGAATGAAATGCGTCCGGTGGCTCTAGGTTGCAGACTTGTAAGGACTCATATTTTTTTAGTCGACTCAAGTCTGGCTCAAGAGCCAAAGAACTGACTCGACTCTTGACTCAAGTGGTGTATAAAACAAAATGAGTCGACTCAACTCATGACTCAAGTCGCTTTCAAAAATTGAGTCGACTCAACTTATGACTCAAATGCAGTTTTAACAAATTGATTTGACTCGACCCAAACAAAAACATTTGAGTCGACTCAGTTTGACTCATCAAAAGTTGCATTATTACTTGATGTTGACCCTGGGGGGGGGGGAGGGGTAGGCAGGTTCAGACCAAAATCGCATCACTTAGGTGTCACTTTTCAGGGTATAAGGCTACCCGACCCGACCCGCAAAACCCTCTTTAATCACCCACCCCACACCCAATTGGACTAAATAGGTCGGCCAGCTACCCGCAAGTACCCACAAACAATTTGTTATAATTATATCCCATTTAATTCACTTAATTTTTTCACTGGCTTTGAACTGTTTTGTGTTGACTCTCTGCTCACTAACTAAGGTGTTTATTTGAATCAGCATCAATTCCATCAAATCCATTATTTTTCCCATTATGATAATTTGCTACCCGCCAACTTACCCATGTCACTAAATGACTGCTTCTGCTTACCCGCAACTACCCCGTGGGTAGTAATACCACATCTGTGGTTTCTTAATGGGTAGAAAAGTGTCACCCTACTCAGTGGTAGCCAGATTTGCAGGGATCCGCGGCGGAAAAAGGGCTCAAATGACTCTCGAAGGCCCTTAAATTGCTTTAAAGGGCCGTCATGTTTTTTCGTACTCGTCGAATTTGCTCTGAAAGTGTCTCAAATTACTCACATACGCCAGCTTTGCAGTCAACAAGCAATAATTTGCATCCGGATGTCCATCTGGTCAAGGTCACGAGACGAATACGATGTTTTAAGTCTCGATGTAACCTCTTGTTGCTATTTCGTTTACCATCCGATTTAAATCGCAAAGAGTCCCAAATGACTCGTCGGCGTCACGCCCGGTCTTGCGTCACAGTAAAACCAAATGGTAGGAAATTCGCGCGGAAGTGGCGCAAAAATTCATGTTTATTTTAAACAGGCAGATTCTTCTTTAAAATGCTCGGGGCCCTTTCAATTGTTATGACACCTTCCAAAATTCTCAACGCCCTTCCGACCTGTTCCAGGACATTCAATCTGGTCCACAAAGACATAATTGGTGTGATGATATAAAATAGATACAAAGAGGTTTACTCCCACAAAAGAAATATTTAAATCCCCTGTTTTTGGTGTTACAAATGCTTTCAAATGTGCTGACGAAAGGTGTTTTCATACCCAAAAGCTCCGATTTTTATATTTATATGTGAAATAAAGTCCTCCTTCCTATAATCTTCTACGTGATTTGGGCCTTTCCTTTGATATGCCCAGTACAACTGACTCCAAGAGATCTCTTCTTATTTGTCAATGGTTAGGGGCCATTCGGGCTTCCAGTTTCAGATTAATCCTTTGGATCTGGCCAGGGACACACTGGCTGCTTTGTCGCCCTGTATGACATGCTCAGGGCCCTCCCAACCTTTACCCAGGGCCCTCCAGTTTACTAAGCATCCGTCATGTTCAGGGCCTTCCTACCTGCCCAGGGACCCTTTCGGTCTAGCCAGGCTCTCTGACTTCCCAGAAGCTCCCTCCGATTCTGGCCCAGCGACTCTTCTGAATCGGACTCTCTGGCTGCTTTTGTGCCTGTCGAACATGCTCAGGGGCCTTGACCTGCCCTGGAACCCCTCCGTGCTGATAGGGCTTAAAATTTCTGCATGTTCAGGGGCCTTTCATACCCCCGCCCTTTTGGCTGGCTTTGTCACTACCGCACTGCCCAGAGACCTCCGACCCTACCCCAGGGCCCCTCTGTCTGGCAAGGGTTCATTCACGTGTCAGGGCGCCTCTGACCTGGTCAGGCCCTTCGGTCTGGTCAAGGATCCTCTACCTGCAAAGGGGCCTTCCAACTTTCCGGGCTCTTGGTCTGTCCAAAGGCCCTCCAGCCTGCTAAGGAGCCTTTAGGGACCTGCAAGGGACTGCGCTGGCTGCTTTGTCGCCCTGCCGACATCTCAGAGGGGCCTCCAACCTTTGCTCCAGGGGCCCCCTCTTGCGGATAGTACCATCGGACGTGTTCTAGGGCCTCTTACCCCGTAAGGATTCTTCGGTCTGGCTCTGATATGCATAAGGTTTTTGGATAATCTTTCTGAGGTCCTCTGGGCCTTTCAAGAAGCCCTGAAGCGCTGTAAAGCTCTTGAAGTGCTCTAAACTCCCACACAAGATCACGGCTTCCACGTGGTCTTCCACTCTTAATAAACCATAATACTGCCTTCGACACGTTCTCGTCGGCCTTTTCGGCAAGCTGCGCGCGCCAACAAAGGAGCCCTTAGAGGGCTCAGAGGGTACTAGATCCCTAGGGATCCCCCTTGGATACGCCCCTGCCTCACATCTAGGTAAATGGTTTTGGCCAAGTGAAGGGGCGTCGCCCCAGTACCCCTTGGTATGTCCCTTTGCATTGACTCACATTGTTTGAGTCATTCAAGTCTGACTACACAACCGAATAACTGGACTCAAACGCTTGGGACTAAGTGCTGTTTCAAACAAATTGAATCGACTCGACTCTTGACTCAAGTGCCGCTTTTACAAATTGAGCCGACTCAACTCACGACTCATCCAAAAATGTCTGACTCATGAGTCAACTCATGACTCAACTCTGAGTCATTTACAAGTCTGCTAGGTTGTTTCTTTCATGGTAAGGCCGCAAACTGATCAGCCGTCTATCGGTGTGCTGAGCTGCAGGAGTGTCCGCGTCACGAAGGACCACTGCAGCGCAACAACTGTGACAGCTGTTTGTCCATAGATAATGGCGTCGCCTCGAAATTGTGAATGTAGGGGCAGGGGCGTAGCAAGCATTTTTCGAGACAGGTGCGTCTGGTTGAGGGGGGGGGGCGGTACATCAGTCCCCATAAATATCCGACGAATTACGACACCTTAATAATCAAATTTTACAGGTTTAAATTTCAGGCCTGAGAGGGCCAATTGCAGACGTGAGAAGATCCATTCCAGGCCTGAGAGGGCACAAGTCAGGCCTGAGAGGTCTCATGCCAAGCCTGACAGGGCCCATGCCAGGCATAGGAGGGTCCATGTCAGGCCTGCGAGGGCCCATGCCAGTCCTGAGAAGACCCATGCTAGTCCTGAGAGGGCCCATGCCAGGCCTAAGACTTAGTTATAATACGCATATGAAAACAATACAGGTAAAATTTAAAACAATCTGTCGCCAAACAATACAAAACAAGTCTTACAAAATATCAAAAATATATTTGCTAGCTCTCACTGTTACCGCTCAAGACAACAAAATCGCCAGTCATGCATTGTGGACTGCTGGCGCCGGTCGCGCTGCCCCCCCTAATGACCGAATTTCAGCTCGACTGGGGGGGCTGGAGCTGTGACTGGGGGTACCCCCCAGTTAACATGTTAGACGAGTTCCTGGTCACAGGTCGGTACTCACTCGCACTGCTACACAGCTGTTCCCGCGCTCGTGGTCGCAGCCCTACACAGCTGTCCCCGCGCTCGTGGTCGCAGCCCTACACAGCTGTCCCCGCGCTCGTGGTCTCCGGTGTCCGGCGGAGAGTATCAACAGCGCTCCACAGCTGGCCGACTTCCGCCACCCGACTCCGGCTCACTCCGACCCACTGACGGCCTTCCCGGCAGAACCCTCCCGGCCACCGCCCAAGGTAACTTTACTACTGCCACCGCCTACCCCAGGCACTGCTGCGGTCGGTCCGGCCAAGGTCTGTGGTCCGGCCACCTGGCGGCCAGAGAGGGAACACGGCTGTCATTGAGGGGGGACGCAAGGTCCCCCTTCTTCCGAAAACTAAAGGTTTTCAGATAACTTTGGGGACGCATCGGGGGACGCACTGAGGCCGTTCTTGTAAAAATCGAGCCGCTGGCTCGATTTTTTTCTTCTTCAGAATGTGCTCAGAACTCGGCGCAGGAGATGTTTCGCGTTGAAATAGCGCCTCAGATTTGCAGCAGCAAAGCCAAATACCATGTAGGTTGTAGGTATCCTATAATATACCCAAACATAGCAAATTTCCAGTTCTGAGGCCATTCTTTTAAAAAACGGGCTCTGGAATCCTTCTTGGCTGTGTCCTATTAAATATTATTTTTTAACTTTTAAATTTATGTATTACATGTGAGTTATATAAAAAAACAGCGGAAACACTGTCGCGAGTTTTAAAACATTTCCGTGAAATCTACAGGTATCGAAGTGACATTTCAGGGAAGATTTTCACAAAACCTCTGAATTTTCAGTTTAAAATAGTGTTCGAAAGTTGTGGTTTTCATGGAGGTACAAATCTCTGATTTCTAGATAAAAATTATTTGTTACGCACTTGGCAGCAGTGACTAGTGAGTGCAAAATGATCGCTGTTTATTGCGGTTGGTGACAACCAGGGCTGCGGAGTCGATCAGTCTTCAGATGACTCCGACTCCGACCCTCCTGAGTCGACTCCGACTCCGACTCCGACTCCGGGATCGACTCCGACCTTTGACCCGCACCCGGGAGAGCCTCTAAAACAACTTCGCCCTAATAGGGGGTCAAAACGACCCCACTAACTCGAAAATAAAAAGGGCTAGGAAGACTCGAAAAAGGCGTTGAAAGCTCTCAATAAGACCAATCTGAGTCAATTCGATATTTTTTGGAGGACGGGGGGGGAGGGGGAGGGCAGGTCAATATTAAGGTCACCAGAGGTTATCAAATGTTAGAACTTTGCTCCAGAAAACCCTGAATATCTTGGAAACTATGGTGGATAGGAGCCAAAAAGGAAACTCTTGATAAACACAATCGCCTTCGGTGTACCTGCAATTTTAAACTCATGGCAAATAGATTTAGGCTCCAGAGGTCACCAAAGCTCACGCTGGCGTTTTCTTCAGGAAGTTTTCGTGAATAACTTAACTAATGAAGATGGGATAATAGTGAATCGAACGTTATTCTGTTTGTCTCGTCAAGACGCTTCGAACCCACAATCATGATGGTCAGATTGGGTCTTGTTCAAAATTGAAAACTATTGAATTGACTAAATAAAACTAAATAATTCATAGTTATTATTAAATTCAATAGTTAAAACTCCAAAGATCATCAAGGATCGAAGAGCGTGTTTTTTTTTTTTTTTTTTTGTAAAGCAGTTGCTTTCACGAATAACTTTTTACCTTATACAAATAAGGCAATAATTTTGACACCATTGTATCTGTCTAGTCAAGGCGCTTCGAATAATATGCATGGTAACTAGGTTAGGTTAGCGTAAAAATTTGACCTCAGGTCAAGGCCAAGTGGTGACCCAATTAGACCATATGGCACATTGTGAGACGTGTTTCGACGAGACAAACACATAAGTGCCGTTTTCATCTATATATCTTCATTCTGTCGAGAGTTATTAGCAAAAAAGTGTTATTGACCTCGGATGACCTCGGCTGACCCTGGAACTGTCGGCCTGAGGGTCCCTTATCTGGTCTGAAACGTATTTTGACACCTTACCGTGTCCAATGCCTGGCTGAGATGTCCCTATGTTAAGCTGTGTGGGCTCTCTCAATATGAATGGGCTCGATGTTGGCCTAGGAGGGCCTAATCAAATTGGTCGGTTTTCGCTTCCCTCAAAGATCACGACTTAAAAATATACTTACTTTCTCCCGCTCAAAAACTTTTCGCTGACCCCCCCCCTCTCCCCGCTCAACACTATATTCGTCACTACGGACCCCGGGCCTCTTGTATTGCGGGGGACTGTCTTTCGTGGGCAGTGGGCTCCCTCCCTACTGGAACCTCCCAGACTCAGAAAGAGATCTCCAGCCCTGGCCCTGACGTCGGCATGTTTACTGGGTGTGGACTATGGATCCGTAGTATGCTGCACCAGGACCGTACCAAGGCCAGGGTCAGCGTGCGGACATTTTCCCACCATTCTCGGGTGATATAAAACTCGGCCCGCTCCGACCCACCAGACATATCTTGGTCACACCTCCCCGCCAGTTGACAGGTCGGTAGTCAGCGGCGGGGCGAGGGAGGGAGCCAATTAGAGATGCACAAAACCGGGCCCACCCCCGCCATCGCTCAATATTGAGTTGGCAGCACCATTGAGCCCGGTCGCATGTGACAGCCGCTCTTTTTTGCCCGGCAGCCAGGAATTTGCATGTCTATTCAATTCTATTATGCACTAAAAATATTTTAACACCCGAACTTCATGTGCTTAGCCCGGCATGAGACCGGCAAGCCTGAGTTCAGACACAGCGTCAGGCCCACCGCGCCTGCATTTGGGCCCGACGCCGGCTTTGTGGTGCTAACATTTGCATTCCCAGAGCGAATCATGCGAGTCACCGGCCGCCAGGGTCAGACAGTGCCAGCTCATTGCACGCCATGGGTCATTGCACGCCATGGGTAATGCGCCTGGCGACAGCAGACATGCATCACCGCCGCCAGGGTTCAGACAGTGCCAGCCTCATTGCAACGCCATGGGTAAGGCGCCTGGGTCGACAGCGGACAATGCGAGTCACCGCCGCCAGGCGTCAGACCAGTGCCAGCTCAATTGCCGCCATGGGTAACGGCGCCCTGGTCGAGCAGCGACATGCGAGTCACCGGCCGCCAGGTCCAGACAGTGCCAGCTCATTGCACGCCAGGTAAGGCGCCTGGTGACAGCGACATGCGATCAGCCGGCCGCCAGGGTCAGACATGCCAGCTCATTGCATCACGCCATGGGTAAGGCGCCTTGTCGCCAGCGACATCGCGAGTCACACCGCCGCCAGGGCTCAGACAGGCCAGCTCTTGCACGCCAATGGGTAGCGCTGGTCGAACAGCGACATGCGAGTCACCGGCCGCCAGGGTCAGACAGTGCCTCCATTGCACCATGGGTCCCAGGCGCCTGTCGACAGCGATACAGCGGCGAACCCAAGGTGACGGACCGACGAAGGCATGAACCTTGCAGCGCCCACTACCTGCGGTACATGTTGTTACATGAGTCACGTTTTATGAGTCGTTACATGAGTCACGTTTTAAGTTCTGTTTTATTTTGTTAACCGTTTAAATGTGTAATAAATCTAATAATACTTGACTCTTGAGTACGCTTGAACACGTAATAACAATTAACACATGACTCTTGAGTACGCTCCTTTTCGTTCAGCGAGCCAGTAGATGCTGTTTTTGTTTTCCCATGTCGGCCCCATTGACAGATTGTGACGATGCTCGCCTCAGCGTTACAGCGTTTTTCTGAGAGCCGAATTGTTTTGACGCGCACTGGAGAGGGGTATGCCACTAACACGCCCTGAGAGGGGGGGGGGGGGCACTTTAGTGCCCCCCGTGAGATCTCAGAAAGTATGAGAGTTAGAACGTTAAAAATTATAGGGTAGTTAGGTGCTATACTGATCTACATTCTCTGAAATTTTGGTGACCTTAGGTCAATACCTTAAAGGTCAAACGAGGTCACGAAGATGAAATGGGGCCAAATGTCACCATTTTGGGGATTTGACCTCTGTGACGTCACATGTCAACATAAATGTGTCTGAAGTTCTGTTTGGGGATGAACATTGATATTGGCTATCACGTGGCGTTTGAATCGTCCCGATCTGACTGTTTTATCCAAAGATATTGCTTCAACGACCTCGATTCTGGCCGCCATTTTGGAATTCAAATCCATATAACTCAAAAATTTACCGACCGATTTCGACTTTTGTTACGTCAAACGATCCGCTATTGTGTTGCCGTAAATGTCGCTAAAACACTACCGCCCGGCTCCACTTCTTTTGCGAGATATTCACGAAAAACATGTGAGAGGGGCACAAAAGTGCCCTCCCCTCCAGTGAACGTGTTAAGGAAAGTGATACGGCATGTTGATTATTTGCACGAACCTTCCGTACTGATCGACAGATATTTATTCAGTAAAATAGCAAGGAAGCAATGCAATGCCATGTCCACACAACTTTCAGTTAGTCATATTCGTCTAGTGTTTATGCCGATAGCTTATAATAATACCATTTATTGTTGATCGACCATCGCGAAAATGAGAGTACCGGGGTTCGAGGTGGGCACCGAAGCACTCCTAAAATGACTGCGAGCCTTCCGGTGAACCAACCAACTGACATGTGTGACGGAACAATGTGTATATTTCTCCTTCCGTGTCATCTGAGCAGTTAGCACCGCTGTCGTCGGCAGAACATAATTACATCCCGCGATATCATCCCAGCTTCCCTCGCTCCACTGTCAGCGCCACCTACAAGTCCGCTGCCTTCACCACTTGATCCGCTGCCATCGCCACCTACGACTCCGCTGCCAGCGCCACTTACGACTCCGCTGTTAGCGCTACCTACTCCGCTGCGGCAGCTTCCTCAGTTGCTGGGACCTCCTCCGCTGGGGCCTCCTCCGCTGGGGCTTCCTCCGCTGGGGCCTCCTCCGCTGGGGCCTCCTCCGCTGGGGCCTCCTCCGCTGGGGCTTCAGCAGGAGCATCCTCTGCAGTAGCGTCTTCTGCCGGAGCATCTTCTGCCGGAGCATCTTCAGCAGCAGGAGCGTCTTCTGCTGGAGCATCTTCTGCAGGAGCACCCTCTGCCGGAGAACCCTCGGCAGGAGCACCCTCTGCCGGAGTGTCTTCTGCAGGAGCGTCAGCGGCCACGGGTTCTTCCGCGGGAGCCTCCTCTCCCCGCAGGCTCCCTCTGCCACTTCCTCTGCTGCTGCCTCAGCGCCGCCTTCAGCCGCCGCCGCCTCTGGTGGCGCCCTCTGTTGACCCGTCGGCCGCCGCCTGCAGCGGGCCGATCTCCACACCCCAGGAGGCGAACACCAGCTGGGCGTCCTGGTCCGCCTGGGCTGTGGGGCGGGACAGTGCGCTGTCAGAAGCTGCGTCACTCCGACTGGAGATTTGAGCTGGCATGACGACGCTGCACGATACGCCTCGTTGACTCACAGGTGGCGGGTGGAGGATCAGCGGTCAGATTTTGCTACACAGTGCCGATAAATCAACTGACAGCCACACGGCAGTACAGACTAACTGTGTGTCATCTTACACGTCATGAGCAGCGCCGTAGTTCTGATTGCATTCGATATCACATCACCCCTGCTGCGGTCATCTCTCAACCCCTCATCGCGCAACACCCTACCTCCCCCAGTGTACATCCTTCCCAGTCCCGCCGTCGCCCGCCCTCTCGTCACTTACCAGGGCTGTCAGAGAGGTAGAGAGGGTCGAGGTTGGCGATCGCCGACAGGGCGGCGCCACCGTCGCTGGCCACGGCCGCCGCCATCACAGGAGCCGCCACCAGCTCCGGCAGCTGGCTCTCTCCGCCCTCCAGACGAGCCACCAGCTGCCCTGCCACCTGGTGGAGAGAGGAGGAACTAAGCACCGCTCCAGACGAGACACCAGCTGCCCTGCCACCTGGTGGAGAGAGGATGAACTAAGCACCGCTCCAGACGAGACACCAGCTGCCCTGCATCCTGGTGGAGAGATGAGGAACTAAACACCGCTCCAGGCGAGACACCAGCTGCCCTGCCTCCTGGTGGAGAGAGAAGGAACTAAGCACCGCTCCAGGCGAGACACGAGCTGCCCTGCCTCCTGGTGGAGAGAGAAGGAACTAAGCACCGCTCCAGACGAGACACCAGCTGCCCTGCCTCCTGGTGGTGAGAGGAGGAACTAAGCACCGCTCCAGACGAGGCACCAGCTGCCCTGCTCGTGGTGGTGAGAGCAGGAACTAAACATAACTTCATAGACGAGCCACCAGCTGCCATGCCACCAGGTGGTGAAGGGAAGAACTGACCCCCGCTTGGATTTGCTACCCAGAAATAGGGGCGGAGCTAGGCAATGTTCTTTCTACTCGTGGCAGGGGATATGGCTCAAAGTACAGTTCCCCCATTTCAATTTGGCAGCATGGAAAGAACCTGCAAAAACAAAAGAATGAAGAAGTTTTCCGCGCTGATCACACGTCCCGTGAACAAACCTGTAATTACATTGCAAGTCACCCAGACGCTGCAGTGCACTGAACAACACCGCCATCTCTCTCCCTCTACACCCCGTACCACAGGGCCTCCCCCCTCCCCTCCCTCCTCCCTACCCACCTCCTCCGTCAGCTGATCGACACCAGAGTGCAGCACCGTGAAGCCGGCCTCAGTCAGCTGCTGCGCCGCATCTTCCCGCTCCCCGGCGAACACCACGAACGCCACCTGGCGGCCAGCCGGCGCCGCCGCCGGGGTCGGCTCCGGGGCGCGGTACAACTGGGGGAAGTACAGCCGCAGCGCCGCCCACTGGCCGGCCACCGTCTCCGGACTGTACACGGCCCCGGCCGCCTCCTCCCCGAGCAGCTCCTGCAGCTGGGCACACATCGGCGGCTCCTCCGGCCCTTCCGGCTCCTCCGCGGCCGCGGCGTCCTCTGGCACCTCCGGAACCTCCTCCGCCGGCGGTGCCTCGGCGGCGTCCTCCGCCGGCGGCGCCTCGGCGCTGCCCGACTCTGACCCGTGCTGTTCTTCATCGGCGGGCGGCGGAACTTCTGCTTCGAGGATGACGCCGGGCGGCGGAACTGGCGCGCGGCCCAGATACAGGGAGAGGAAGCGGTATGGGTTCTGCTCGCTGTAGTCGGTGTCCTTCAGCGCCAGCAGCGCGCACTGGAGGAGGAGGAGAAGAGGAGGTCAGTGCCTTCCAAGTGTACGTCAGCACTCATGAGTTGCTTTGCAAACGGTAAAAGACACGCTATGGGCGGTTCCTACTTACACAATACACATGCTATCTAGCTTACTATTTAATTTGGAACTATCGACGAAAGGGCGTTGTCGTGATTTGAATGACACGAAAATATGGCCTGAGCAGGCCTAAGTCCCCAATCAACAAATGCCAATGCCAACGTTAGGCATTCGCGTTCCACGCACTTTACACTAGAAACTGTATCAAATTATCGCATAGAAGCTGGATGCCTACACCGCCATACCATACGTTCAAGCCTCCTTCCGCCTTCCTGCCAGCAACTACAGCCCTCACGTCATCCATACACTAACCTCGCCCTCGAGCAGCTTCTCCTTCACCACCTCCCGTCGGGCCACCACCTCCGGATCCTCCTCCACGACTTCGGCTTCGCCTGTGTCCTCCGCGCCTTCGGCTCCGCCTGTGCCCTCCGCCTCGGCGGCCGGCTCTGCGTCGGCGTCTGTGGCGCCCTCTGCGGCAGCGTCTGTAGCGCCCTCTGCGGCAGCGTCTGTGGCGCCCTCTGCGGCAGCGTCTGTAGCGCCCTCTGCGTCGGCGTCTGTGGCGCCCTCTGCGTCCTCCTCCGCCGCCCCGTCGCCCTCCTCGGTCGCCGCCTCCGGGGCAGCCTCAGCGGCTGGCGGCAGCGACAGAGGGGTGGTGAGGCGAAACGCGGATAGTGCGGGCGGTAGTGCGTATCAATCGTCTAGAGGATTTAGGTTTTGGCCCTCGTGTACGAAAGGAACATCAAGTTGATATTTGACATTGTTGCCCAAGATGCTGTGATGAAGCAAACTTGACTTTATTTTTCTCTGACGTTTGTTTTAAAAGTACTCATATGCTTTCTCATTAAAAAATAATATCAATCACTAGTTTTCACTGCACTTGGGTCTCAATTCGTATAAGATAAAATTCGGGCATTGTTTTCACCCCGCAGCGACAAAGCCACCCTTCTCCAAAAGCCACTGTCAGCGTCACGCACGCACGCACGCACGCACGCACGCAAACAGCACTGCACGCAACTGTGCACGCCTACGCAACCGACGCACGAACACAGCACGCTCCCGCACGCAGCACGCACGCATCGCAACGCACGAGTCACCTGCACACAACGCACGCATCAGCACGCACGCACGGCACCGCACGCGACGCACCACGCACAACATACGCACAATCGACAAACAACACACGACTACCAACACACACACCACACGACTATAACTAATCCTGGGGACTGGGCGTCATACTAACCCCGTCTGTTACTGCGCCGGCGCACGGCGCGCCGGAATTACAGGTGCTGTCAGAGGGGCGCTTTCACACAAAGTGGCTGCGCCTCTCAAGCGCAGCTCCATCGTCTGCTCGCCATCTCACCACCGACGGCTGTAAGCCAATGAGTAGACCTACCTATGCAAGCGGCAAGGTATCTCAATTCAGCCGTATAATGCAAGAAGACAGGACGAGCCAATCAGGACGAAAGCCAGCAATATCTACGACAGCATGGACAGCGTGGCCACTGGTGCGGGGAGTTCGGGACTCGGGAGGCAGGAAAGAAAGATGACAGGACAGTCAGGACAGTTGGCTGCCTACAGACAGACAAAGCGGTACCTGAGGTGGGACACGCAGCTGAAGAGAATGACGCTGGACATACTACCTGATACTGTGACGGATGGTGGCAGGGAAACGAACACTGCTACCCTGCTGTATCATCAAGATACTTCTGAAAGATCTTAGAGGAAGCTACCACCCACAATATTACGCCGGTATAGAAACCCTCCAACTCCGGCCCCACAGCAGCGCGATGCGGGGCCAGAGTTGGATCATCAGGCCCTGCACCAGCGACTTGATGCTCAATAGAACATATAACCGCCGCCACTGTTTCGACTTCACCGCGCGATGACGATGAGTTGTCACCGACCTGTCAGCAGCGGCCACACCGATCACCAGCAGGCTGTACGCCGCCAGCGCCTTGCGCACGCGCAGCTCAGAGCGCTGGCGGCGGGCGTTGAGTGCGGCAGCGGTCGCCTCCTCGTCTTCAGGGGCGGCGACCTCTGGCGGCAGCTGGCATTCGGCCGGGGTATCACACACCAGCTGGATGATGGTGCGCTCCCTCTCGCCGGCTATCGCCTGAAACACGCGGCCATGTTGGTGATGCGGCAGGTGACCGGCTATGGTCGCTCAGTCGGGTGGTAAGAACCAGTGGAACGTGACGCTACATATTCAGGGAGCACTGCCTACTGCCTAAGGTCCTGCCGGCACAATCTTTGGACGTGAACGCTGCGCTATTAGATCGGAAATTGAACGTTTCACCCTGAATATTTCGCTGAAAGTATTAAGTGCGAAGATAAGCTCCATGTCTGTATTATTAATTGTATCCCAATCATATATANCCCTCATCCCCCTACTCCCTTCCCATATCCTCATCCCACTACCACTTTCCCAACACCCCTCCCGCACCTTCTTCTCATTCTCCAGCTCCTCGATGATCTTCTTGGCGAGCAGCGGTGAGTGCGCGCCCCTGATCTGCAGCACGGGCTGGCCGGAGCCGAAGAAGAGCCACAGCGGCTCGCACCGGTTCCTGTACGCCTCCAGCGCGTCGATGCCGTCCGAGCGAGCCGTCACGTAGCTGAGCATGTCGTCACCGAGCTCGAACTTGATCTGCGGACGGCAGGAGGGCGGGAGGGGAGGAGGGGAGGGGGAGTGACGTGTGCTGGGGTCCGGATAGGCCGCGATGGCGGTACTGAAGGAGGGTGGTGTGGCATTTCGTGATGGAGTGGAAATTAAGAGGTGGCACGACAGGTCTAGACAGTGTCAAGTAAGCGATGTTATTGTCGAACCCACACTGCACAATGCAGCCACAATTAGTGGTCGTGGATTTGCCTGGTAGAAGCACAATGCATCGCACTCGTATTAGGTGGCTTCAAAAAGACGCACCGGATCGTAGGGCCTATTATACTTTGTATACCCGTGATCAAGGCTTTGCAACTGTGTTGCTTTTGTTACATACGTTCCTGTGTATAAAATACCGTCACAAAGGTTTTGTGACCGGATTTCTGTCCAAATGTGACCTCAAACCGAATATCGACAACCCTTTGCGCTCCTCGCGTACGACTCGGATACCTGTAACATCTCGGACCTTTTTCAGCGTTCCAAGCATGGAGATGCAGGGACCACACCAGTTTGGGTAGACGTCGACCACGGTGAGGCCGGGCTTCGCGATCTCCTGCTCCCACTCCTCCTGAGTGGTCACGTCCGTCTGGATCTGAATAGCGTCACGCTTGCGCGCCATCTGTCGGCCAAAAACACAACCAGAGATGAGTAGTTTTTGGGTACAAAGTGCTGGTACAGAAAACGTCGCCGCCATCACTACTGCGACAGTTTAGAGGAGTTAATTTGTGACAGCTTTGGGACTGGATATCAATTTGTGCAGTGAAATTCCCAGAAACCTAGTCACAATCGGACTGAGAATCTAGCTTTCGAAATATATCTTGGGTAGGTAGCCTTGTCAAAGATGGAATTAACAAAGGTGAATTTATAATTTTCGACAGGGTGCCCCAATCAAATGCCATCTGAGCAGAGTTGTGTGAAGCTTAGCTGAGCATTCAGCGAGTTGAACAAGAAAACCGACTAATTATAGCACTCCATAATCAATAATCAACAAATGAACGAGGTGGCTGAATTTAAGTGGGTATTGTTTGTACAATATTATGTTATCGAGCGACCCATACCCGCAATACCTGCGGCAAAACTCACCTTTCAAGCTGATATAGTGATAAGAAGACTACATCAAACACCTGCCGATGTCTTGAGCACCGCTGAGTCGGTTACAGAGCCTTGGCTGAGTCCAGTACTAGCCCGCTCATATGAGTTAGGTTACAGTCATTACGATGTGCAATCGAGGCTGAGTGTCTTTGAGTTCCGTAGAATAATAAATCGATAAACCATTCCAAATGAGCAACACCGACTGCACCAACTTCCATGCCGTTAGCGAACCAGCCGTCCTGGTTGCCATGGCAACCGCTTATGCCGGGGCACTCCCTAAAATGTCAGCACGCTGGCTGCTGGACTGTGAAAAGGCGAACAGAATCACACTGTTTGGATGTTGCTTTAGGAGCATCGGCGACACGTTTGTTGATGCTCAGGTACAAAACGGAAGGAAAAATTATATGCAAGACGTTCTTATTCGTGAAGCACCTGAACAGGTACCGGCTTTGCTGGATTGACGAGGCGTGGTGGAGCCAGACGTATTATGACATGTCACACGTTTTAGCTCAGGCGACTGATACTTCAGTGCACCATGTTGCTCACCACGTCATTACTATATATCATAAACGACTACGCGTTACAACGAGTCTGGTTTTAATCTTTCCGCACGCAGCTTTTAGTTCGAGCTGAAAGGTGTTCAACCCATCGAAACCAAACAGACGTCGAATTGTCCGTTTATTAGGTACCATCGGTGGAAGCAGGCATGATACAAGTGATCTGCGGAACCCAGCTCGGGGTATAGACGCAAGAAGAGTAATCAATGTCAATCATAGTCTACGAATACATGTTCCGTCTACCGTAGTAACATAGTGTATCATAGTGACATAGTGCACATGGCGCTTACACAACGCTAGCTACCGGGTAACAGTCACTTCTCACCCAGCGCGTTTTCGAAGTACAAATTGCTGGACGACAGATACAAGAGCTAACAAAAGAATACGTGTTCAACTAGAATACGATAACAGCTATGATGTATTCAAACGACATCACAAATATGCAATGACACAAATTCTGAGGCTCAACAAGGCAGAAATATTGTCAATAAGGGCACAAACCGAACTTAGTCTATAATTCTCCACTGACATAATATTTCACCACAGCAAAACTCATTGGAACGGTATTCACTGGCACATAATTTGCGAGAAAAACGACCATCCTATCAATTTGCCTCCACAGTCCCGACACAGACCCGCTCTCAGGATATTCCGCTCTTGCCTATTGCACTGAAAATGGCACTCGTCGGTGACCTACAAGCCGACACCCCGGACACCCTGGCCGGACATCCCGCCAGACTCAGCCACTGCCCGGCCCATCTCTGTGACATTATACAGCCACCATCAGCGGACAACACACGGGGCACACGGTCACTGGAGCGCCGCTCCACGGCCAACTCCGAGCCGTACCAGACCACCACCAGACGGGGGAGGAGAGTACGGAGCGAGCTGAAGACCCCGTCCTGCTGAAACAGAACCGCACGAAGACATCGCCACGTCCTGGGGACAGTGTTTTCAATGGGTGACGGCATGAGGCCAAATGCCAATCACGCACGACGTGCGGTGGGAAATACAACTCACCGCCCCCTCCCCCACGCAGCAACCCTCTCTTCAGAGCCACGAGTATCGATATATAAACGTGTGAGCTCGTGTGACCCGCGGGACCGCCCCGCCACACCTTGCGACCTTGTCACGCGACCTCAATTGTAGCACAATAGTAGCGACGGAAGGTCTCTCCGATTTATTGAACAATGACCCCTCAAAAGAAAATCAGGCCGACATAACTAATTCACTTCCGGACATTATCAACAAGAGGATAGAAATGACCCGTTTGATGAATGTGCAGTGTGCACAGGCAAAACTCACCAAACCAAAACTGAATGTTGTCACTATCGCCAGACGAGTTTGAGAGATGAAAGGATAGCATAGTCCCGGCGTGGCCGACAGAAGCTGACCGTCTCTACGCCTCCTCAAGGGCCTCACGGAGATCCTACAGAGACCGTATGTCCATCTGCCAGACATCATTCCCCCAGCGTATCTGGTCCTCCGGGGTGGACAGAGTTTCCCCCACCAGTCCCTAGTCCTCCACGGTGGCAGCATAAATGCCGTCTACCCTCCGTCTGTTCACCCCAGAGCGTCTAGTCCTCCATGGTGAAGCGTCTAGTCCTCCACGGTGAAGCTCTAGTCCTCCATGGTGAAGCGTCTAGTCCTCCACGGTGAAGCATCTACTTCTCCATGATGAAGCGTCTACTTCTCCATGATGAAGCGTCTAGTCCTCCATAGTGAAGCGTCTACTCCTCCATGGTGAAGCATCTAGTCCTCCATCGCTTCAGAGGAGGCAGCCGACACCCCGCCGTAGTGCCTAGTCCTCCATCGTGATGTTGCGGAAGAGGTAGCTGAGACTCTCCTTGTTGTGGAGGCGGCGGATCGCCTCTGCCAGCAGGATGCTGACGTCCACCGTCTTGATCTTGTGACAGTGGATCTTCTGGACGTCGTGCGGGACCGTATTGGTCACGAACAGCAACCTGAGGAACGGAAGGGGGGTGGGAGGGACGCGTGGGGGGACGTTCAGTCAGAGGAGGGAACACGGTGGTGATCCTGCACCGGTCGGGCGGCGCCAGCACACCTTTCCGGGAGAGTAGGGACGCGAGCGGTGGACAGAAACACACGGGTTAGTCGATACGATGATGATGATTTGGGCTTAAGGGCGCCTCAACTCAATGGTTATGTGGCGCCCATTTAGTCGGTACGAGCAACATGCACAGGAGTACGGCACGGGACAGGTGCAAATTAGTATCATACAGACAGAGAACACCGAGTTCGGACCGCGGTTGTGCGCAAATGAAAGGAACACTTGACTACGATGTACATTTGAGATACCAACCCTAGTAGCGCACATGACTTGCACGACGTCGTGATGTTTTCGCGACGTAATTACGTCGTATGAACGTTGTCAACGTTGCCATGACGTTGTGACAACGTTATGTGCTACTAGGGAAGCATAAGTATACGAGCATACGACCATGCTGCTTTTGATGGTTTCGCATCCCACATAGATATCCCCACAATACCTCATCCAGCCTCAGCTCCTGTTCACTCTAAAGACGCCATCACTCTCCCACCTCAGCCTCCGCCCCCTCCAGAGACGTCTCCCCCACCCCGCAGTAGTGCCCGCTAGTGGTGTCAATCGGTAACCAAAATTTTGGTTACCGAAAAAATTGTGTGACCGGTTCGGTAATCGGTCGGTCAGGCTGATAAATTTTTGGACACTTTTCGGTCAGCTTAATCTTGATAAAGTTAACTGAAACTGATCATAGCCAAGATAAAAAAAGGTGGTGGTGCAAGTCAGGCGCATGGGCGTCACAATCGTCAAGGAGAAACTGAAGACATTATGTTAAGGTCAAGAAATGAGAGTCAAGCAATGAATGGATATGCCAACGAGAAATCACAACAACACGTCTGTAATAAGATAGTTTGAACAGAATAACCAGGGGAGTATCGGAAATGTCAGGTATGCTACATGCTGAGGTGGAGCGGCATGCAAATGTTCGGGATAAAGAGGTATGCCTACCAGGCTATCTGAAACTCATAAAGCCTTGTGTGAGATGTGCAAACATGCTAAGGATCACATTCCAGGAGATAAGAGAGATGCCTGGTAAAAACAAGCAGAATCCAAAGAGATGGGCAACTGGAAAGGCTGTCCAATATTCAAGATAGAGAATTCAGGAGACAGTAGCCAAAAATGTTGAGGAAATCAAGCAGGCTGTGAAGGAGGGGGCAAGATGAAATTCGGAAAGCATGCTTCACGTCTGTTCCAAGGCAGTAGCTGAGGAGGTCAAGATAGGTGTCGCAAATGTTTATCGATAACCAAGGCTAGGGAAGATAAGAGCAGGCATTAGTCCAGGAAAACAAGAAAGACACACCTGAAGGCACTGAAAAAGCAGTCAGTAAGATAAATTGGACCGAGAAGTTGTCACAGGCTAGCTGTTCTGATCATAGCTGTTGAACAGACTGAATTTGGTTGAAGAATATGTTGATAGGCAGCATAGGAAGGCGAATGTTATCATCAGCAACATGACTGAACCCAACAACTCTAGCAACGAAGAAGGTAGACAGGAGGATTGGATGATGGTCGATAGAATGTTCCAAAGGTTACATCTCAAAATCGAGGTAAAGAAGGTCTCAGGATTGGAGACGCAGAAAACAGGGAAGGTAAAACACGACTTTCTTATCGTAGTGACGCCGGGAAGTGAGATCTGAAGTGGGAGGCGGGCTGCGTGTAGCCAAAGATTTACGTGATTTTGTTGAGTTCGCGGTGTGTACGTAATCCTAGATCTGACCAAAACTGAAAGGGAAAGAATTAGAAACCTGAGGATCAGTTAGAGAAAGGAGGGAAGAATGGCTGAGATGTGGTTGATATAGTAAAGAAAGATTATCAAAGAAACACCAAGACAAATGCTAGGTGCAGCTAGCTCTGTAGAGAAAGCCAGGATTTGACCATCATTGCATCAGCAATGGACCGGAACAGCTAGAAGTGGTGTTCTGGTAATTTCCAAAAAAGTCGAACAGGGACTTACGTATTATATACCTGCTGATCAGGTTTTCCGAATAAGAAAGATGAGTTTGTGCTACTTCTTGCTCAGATCCAAGTGGATATTATAGTCATAACTGAAGGGCACGAATACAAAAGCCCAGATCACCCTTTATATGAAAAGTATTATTAGGGTATCAAATGGTTAATATGGTTTGCGCAATTTTGAGTTCAGTCAGAGAATGATGGTGCCAGTGGGAAAGAGAGGAATAGCTAGGTGTAATGCTGCTAAGGGATCTATGCAGTAACAGAAAGTAAACGAATGCAACAGTTATTATGATGAACAGCCATTGATTGAATAGCATGGCAAAACCATGTAATATTATGCTAACTGGGACTTTCGGTCTATCGAGCCCAAACTCATCCAGCCAAAATCACAAGCGTTGTTTGCCCTCTTTGCGGGAGGTAGCGTCGATACAAGAACTGTCTCAACTTGTCATAAATGGGGGATATAACATTGGGAAATAATATTGGGTGTAGCGATTGGATTATTAAATCTGGAGCCACAAAGTCTTTCTCAGGATCTTGAATGCAATGGAGGACAGTTTCTTGTGATTCAGCAATGTTATCACCAACACGTTCATAGAGTTGGGAATGAATCCAAGCATTCCTCGATCTATTTATGACAAAAGAAGAGGACGCAAGTGAGTAATATAGATTATTATCCAGTGGGTTGGGAAGAAGTGATGTTAGATGTCCAGGTTTGGATAAACCGCACATGTGCCAAGTAAGGAGTGAACAAAGCAAATTCGAGACTTTCCATAGAAGGAATGTATGCCATGGCCAATGCAAGAATCTCGAGGCATAACGGTGGGAAGAGCAGCTCAAGGGATTTTGTCTGATCGAGGAATGCATGACCACTATCTTCATGAATCAATGGAGAGATATGGAAGGACATTCCGAAAACCATAAAAGTAAAATGCAACACCCACCAACTCGAGTATGAATAGGAATACTTTGAGACTTAGGGCTCAGAAATTCCGACTGTTTGGCTGAAATTGAAGGCGAGTGGAATATCTAGTGGAGTTATATTATACCGCAAAGCAATCAGCCTGGAGAAAGGAAACGAGAAAGCTCAGAAGAAGTTGAAGAGGATATTGCTAGATGTAATAAAAATCCAGCCCTTCTGGAAAGTAGTGAAATCAAGATGAAGGCAAAAAATACCAATTAGGGGAATAATATACTTTCAGATGGACAGAGTGCAGTGACAATAAAGATAGAAGGCTGATGCACTTTAGAGGCGATCACTAACAAGGTTATTATTGAGAACAGTGTTACTGTTGGAGGACTGTGAAACATATTCCAGAGCTGTTGGCCAAAAACTATGAAGAGCTTTCTATATCACAGAGTGACACATGGAAAAGCAGTGCAAACAAATCAAAACTACTGAACAAACCGACCAATTCATCAGGACCAGATGGAACTCCATCCAAAGATTCGCTCTGTGAAACTGCAGATGAGATAGCAACCTCTAAACAATTATTTTAATCAAAAATCTCTAGAATCAAGGGCAAGGTACTAAGTGCATGGAAAATGGGCATGTAGGACGCAATCCCAAAGTGGAGATAAACGTGAGGCAAATAATTAAGACCGGAGGTGAGCCTGACAGCAGTGCCATGCAAAATTTTAGAGGGAATTTGTGAGAAGCTGTATCATAGAGCACATGGATGCTAAATCCCTAGTTACTTGATAACCAGTCATGGAATTTGTTCTGGGAGGGTCGTAGGCACTTCACAGCTTTTGAGACCTTGGAAGACTGGACCAGAAATGCTAGAATGGAGGAGGGGGGGGGAAAAAAAAGTTTTAGAAAAAAAAAAAAAAATTTTGTAGGCCCCCCCGCCGTTATAATGGAACTTCCGAAAGGCATTTTGACGTGGTACCCCCACTGCAGACTGTTGAACAAACTTCAGCATAATGGCATCAAAAGGGAATTTAACTGCATGGATCAAAGGACTTTTTGGACTACAGGAAACAGAGAGTGCTAGTCAATGGTGAAAAGTCTTCATGGTGTAATTTTTCGAGTGGAAATTCCCGCAAGTTCCTGTGCTCGCCCACGGGGAGGATCCTGTGCTCCTTTGTGATATTTATAAATGACTTGCCAGACGAACTAAACGAAATGTAAAAATATATGCAGTGATACAAAACTATACCTGCATGTAAACGACAACGATGACCATGAATGGTCAATGTCAAGCTGACTTGGAGAATGAGGAGCTTGTCACAGAAGTGGAAAGATGCACTTTAAACGAAATAAATGCAAAAGGTTGTATGCATCTTGGCAGACACATCTTGATGCAGAACACTTATCGGCTTGGACAATCAGTCTTGACTGTACTGAAGGCGAAAGAGATTTAGGACGTCCTTGTTAGAACAGGGAAAAGATATATTTCATCATATACAGACAGGCCACAAGTGAAGAAAGCAAACCAGTTACATTTGGGTTAAGTCAAGAGGGCTTTTTCAACAAGAAATATAAAAGCATGATTCTGCCACTGTATAAAACGATGGTACGACCAATCCTGGAATATAAGGGAACGTGGTCGGGGCCCCATTACGAAACTGATAAGAAGTTGAAATAGAAAAAGGTCAAAAGAAGGGTCCACTCGCTAAATTCCTGAAGTCAATGATCTAACCGTATAGAAGAACGACTGCAGACAATTAAATATTCCGTCATTTGTGTCACCGTAGGCCGATATCGAGGAGATATGATCCAAATTTTAAAAATCATGAAAGAGGTTGAACGATCGATCCGGGTAGTTCTTCCAGCGAGTCCTCGGGAATGACAGGAACCCGTGGTCATAACACTTAAAGTCAAACAAGCCACAGAAGTGCGACTGATAACTCGTCAACGTTTCTTCTCAGCAGAGAAGTTTGTCAATAAATTGGATTCGCTTCCATCAAAACTCGTATTGACTCGGAAAATGTGAAAACCAAGTTTAAAAAATAGGTTCAGATGGAAGAGCAAACTAAGACGCTACGGTAACACTACGTAGTCAAGTGATAACAGTGTAATATCCAATGTGAATGTGGCGTGGAATATGTAAATGACAAGAGAGGACCAACAGGGCTTATGAGCCCTCAACACCTGATAATCAAGTACATCAAGTACGTTAAAATAAGTATACTATTAAAAAATCGGTCAAATCTTGGACATTTTTGGCCTCAACCAAAATCGGTCAATATTTGGACAACCAAAATGCCTCCTGTTTGGTATTGGATTGGTTTTGGTCAGATATTTTTTGGAAAATGACATCACTAGTGCCCGCTCCTGCCCAGAGATGTCGCTGGGTCGCACCTCGTCGATGGCCGACTCCTCGATGAGTCTGGGCGCGTCTGCCGACAGCAGGCCGTGAGTAGCCAGCACGTAGATCTTGTAGGCACCGCGCTCCTTCAGCACTTCAGCGGCGGCCACGAACGAGCGCACGTCGTCAATCATGTCATCCTGGGGAGACAGGGGGTCACAACAAGGGTAACAACGAGGGTCACAACGAGGGTCACAACAGCAGCCACGAACGAGCGCACGTCGTCAATCATGTCATCCTGGGGAGACAGGGGGTCACAACAAGGGTAACAACAGAAGGGTCAACAACAGGGTCACAACGAGGTCACAACAGCAGCCGAACGGAGGGACGAGCGCACGTCGTCAATCACGTCATCCTGAGGAGACAGGGGGTAACAACGAGGGTCACAACGAGGGTCACAACGGCAGCCACGAACGAGCGCACGTCGTCAATCATGTCATCCTGGGGGAGAGGGGGAGGTCACGAGGGGTGTTACAGGTGCGCCAACCAGTAAGGGTCTCGCGTCACGGCATCATGTAGTAACGCATCACGTATGTGTCAAGAAGCGGAGTCAGGAGCATTCTCTGAGCCAGAGCCTGTCTCGGAGAGCCATCTATGTTCAGTAGGCAGGTCCGAGACTGTCATTTGGGAACTATCGTTGACCACCCGCATATCACCCAGATGGTAGTGGATCATACAACAATGAGGTTTTATGGAGTCTGCAGAAGTTGCGGACATGATGCTAATTCGCAGAGCCTCGTGATTTTTTAGGGGGATTCTGGAATAACTACATTTTTGGCTGGCATCACACTGCAAGTGATTGTGAACATTGAACTGCGACGTTATTTAAGTGATGCCACCTATCATCTGGCTCTCGATAACTCAACATTGCTCTAGCCTTCCCGCTGACGTCACGATATGAAGTCACACAATGACGTCACTCACCACCATGACGTCACTCACCACCATGATGGCGATCCTGCCGCCGACGTCACCGACAACCGAGATGGGCGGCTTCTCCTTCGCCGCCTGCATCGGAACGCCCGTCACACCCACCGACATGATGCGGGACGGGTCCACTTCGCCCTGTGGGGGAGAAAATAGACATGATGCGGGACGGGTCCACTTCGCCCTGTGGGGGAGGACACAGACATGATGCGGGAAGGGTCCACTTCGCCCTGTGGGGAACACCAGAAAACACAGGAATTGCTCTACTAAGCCCTACGAAGGCAAAACATGTTTCTGGGCGGATCATTCATCTGGTAATCGGGCAAAGAACACGTTGGGAGAGTCGATACCGGATACCGGAGGTTTAGTTTATCGGTACAAAGACAAATGGCTCATGGCGTCCACCAGTTACGGGCTAAGTTGGAGGCCAATATTACACACAACACAGGCAAAGCAGACAAAGCTCATGGTTACGATCCCCAAGCGTATGAATGATAACATAAATGTACACAAAGAAAAAGGCAAAATATGAGAGAAAATATGCGTAAACCTTGCCGCCCAAGTGAGTGAGTGAGAGAGTGAGTGAGTGAGTGAGAGGGGGGGGGGGTGTAGTGAGTGAGTGGTTAACTGCGCGGTACAAACCGAACAAACTGCAGCATTTGACATACCGAAAACACCTCAGCCCACTGTATGCACAGACCAACGCCGCGGGTAAAACCGGATGCACCTGGCCAGATAATTCACACACCGCCACCAAAATTCTGTCCCCTCCCGGTTTGTTAGTAGACTACTTCGCTTCGCTCACTACTTCACAAAGAACGGTCTTACACTGGGTTAGTTCGGCGGTGGCGGTGGCGGTGGCGGTGGCGGTGGCGGTGGCGGTGGCGGTGGCGGTGGCGGGGGCAGCAGCGGGGGCGGCGGCGGTGGCGGTGTCGTGAGCGGTGGCGGCAGCGGGGCGGGGGCGGCAGCGGGGGCGGCTACTCACGAAGCAGACTGAGGCGGCGGAGCGGAGTCGCGGCTTGCTGCCGCGGCGCAGCGCGGCGACGGCCGCCGACACTGGCGACGTCCTACCATCCGAGTCAGCAGGCCCCAGGAACGACTGGGGTCAGCAGTGACGAGGCCCGCCCGGGTCAGAGAGGGTAGTGAAGGGTGTGTCGGCCCCAGGAACAACTGGGGTCAGCAGTGACGAGCCCCACCCGGGTCAGAGAGGGGTCAGCAGTGACGAGCCCCACCCGGGTCAGAGAGGGTAGTGAAGGGTGTGTCGGCCCCAGGAACGACTGGGGTCAGCAGTGACGAGCCCCGCCCGGGTCAGAGAGGGTAGTGAAGGGTGTGTCGGCCCCAGGAACGACTGGGGTCAGCAGTGACGAGCCCCACCCGGGTCAGAGAGGGTAGTCTGAAGGGTGGTGTCGGCCCCAGGAACGACTGGGTCAGCAGTTGAACGAGCCCGCTGGGTCAGAGAGGTAGTGAAGGGTGTGT
Source organism: Semibalanus balanoides (assembly GCA_014673585.1). Taxonomy (NCBI): domain Eukaryota; kingdom Metazoa; phylum Arthropoda; class Thecostraca; order Balanomorpha; family Balanidae; genus Semibalanus; species Semibalanus balanoides. The sequence goes on along the minus strand of VOPJ01014446.1, from coordinate 121,489 downwards.
CGGGCCCAGGACGAACTGGGTTTCAGCAGGACGGAGGGCCCGCCACCGGGGTCAGAGAGGGTAGTGGAAAGGGCGGTGGTGTCGGCCTCCAGGAAGACTGGGTAGCAAGTGGACGAGCCCCCCACCTGGGTCACGAGGAGGTAGTGCACGGGTGTGTCGGCCAGGAACGACTGGTAGCAGATGGACGAGCCCGCCGGTCAGAGCGGGTAGTGAAGGGTGTGTCGGCCCGGGACGACTGGGGTAGCAGTGACGAGCCGCAACCGGGTCAGAAGAGCGGTAGTGAAGGGTGTGTCGGCCCGGAGACTGGGCGTCAAGCAGTGACGGGGCCCCCGGGTCAGGAGGGTAGTGAAGGGTGGTTCAGCCCCAGGAACGACTAGGGGTAGCAGTGACGAGCCCGCGGGTCAGAGAGGGTATGAGGGTGTGTCGGCCCCAGGAACGACTGGGGTCAGCAGTGACGAGCCCCACCCGGGTCAGAGAGGGTAGTGAAGGGTGTGGCCCGGGTCGGACTGAGAGGTGAGGGGTGTGGCGGTTCCCCGGGTCGGATACGACTGTTGGAGGGGTGACGGTGTGTTCCGCCCGGATCCGAGAGGGTTGTTGGAGCCCACCGGGTTTCACCGGAGTGGCGAAAGCTGACGAGCCTCGCCACTGTCAGCTGGACAGCGGTCATACCCGGCCGAGGTCAGGGACAGAGCTGGAGTCACGGTGCTGGTGGTGTCAGAGAGGTTGTAGATACAAGGACAGAGCTGGAGTCACGGTGCTGGTGGGGTCAGAGAGGTTGTAGGTACAGGGACGGAGCTGGAGTCACGGTGCTGGTGGTGGCAGAGAGGTTGTAGGTACAGGGACGGAGCCGGACAGGACAGGACGTGGTCTGCTAGGTGGAGAGGTATGACGGCACATCAAGGTGAAACGCGGGGATAATGCAGGATGTGAAGCCTGGTGGCGAGTATGATTTGGACTCTGATAATAGTGTTCAGGTACGGAGGACTGCAATGTGCTGCAATGCCGGGGTGCCGGGCGGAACTGCCTCAGGTAGGATCTCCCGGGAAGTCCCGGGTAGGATCTGCGGACGGCAGCGCGCCGTCGCGGGCAGCCGAAGGAGCAATGTAGGATCGTCAGGGCGCGGCGGATGAGCCGCCGTCGTGGCAGACCAGAGAAGAATGACCGCAGAGTCAACACAGGAAAACCGGGGAAACAGAACATCTGCGAGCAAAGCAAGAGAGCGAATAACGCAGCGGAGAGACCGCGGGTACAGTGCAAGCAGAAGGCAACTCAGCAGAATCGGTAACAGAACAAACAGGCCTCCACCCAACCGCTACGCTGTCGCCCGCAAGCCTTTGACGAAGAGCCGGTGCAGAAGCAGAACTGACGACAGATTGCCGATGAATATGGATATTTGTGAATAACAATAGTATTATGAATAGTATTACATGCATGGTGCATGGTAATGGTATAAAATAGCAAACATAACAAAGAATGCTTTATTTCGACAGCTCTCGGAATAGCTCTATTCGAGAGCTGTCGATAAGCTAGAAGAGTTATTTCACATTCGTACTTAATGCTTCATGCAGCTTGTCTCGTCGTCTTTGCCTAAAAAACGACTCCGGTTCGCCTCAGCACCGGCTCGCCGCGACGCCTCGCCCACGCTTCGCCCATCCGCCCCTGCTGCGACGGCGTACATGAGACCCTCTATCTCTCCCTAGCTCCTGATACCCGTCCCTCCCCCTCTCCCCTGCTCCCGTGGCAGAGGAGGAAGCGGTCACTAACCGACATCGACACAGACGAGTGAAGTCGGGTCTGCTGGCGAGCAGGCACCGGAGGCGGGGACGTGCGGCCATCATCGTCGTCAACGTCGTCATCCTCATCATCGTCGCGCGTCTTGGCCTCGCCGTGAATGACGGCGATTCCCTGGCGGAGGCCGGGGGGGGGGGGGTGAGATGGGGTAGACGGGGTAGACGGAGGTTGGAATAAGGTTCGGTGGGGGTTAGAAGTGGCCATGTGGGTGGTCAGATGTGTTAAAATAAGCGGCTATGTCCGATAATGTCAGAGAAGAGTAGGAGGAAATCAGAGAAGGTTAAAAACCTCAGGTGGACTTCACATTAGAGTAAATGGGACATATGTGGATCATAATATCGGGGTCGACCTATGTCAAAGACAGAAGTCAAACAGGGTACCGGGAGGAGTGAGGACGAACCACACGGTGTCAGTAGTGATGGGTAGCCAGTAGGCGTAGTGATGGGTAGCCGAGGCAAAGCCGGCGTACCACGTACCACGGCAAGGCCAGGCTCGTAGGTCGGCGTTTGAGGGTGAGCAGAGAAAGGGTCACGATCAGATGGGTCTAGTGACGTCACACACTATGGACGGGTCCAGTGACGTCACTCACTACCGGGTATGATCGGACGGTGTCCATCCCGAACATTAGTCACTGAAGACCCCTCGCAGCGAACACACAGACAAACCATAACAGACAATAGTATCCAGACTATGTGCATTACCAATGCCTTGCCGAGGACACGACCGCCCACGAAAGAAGTTCGGCGCCGAGTTCTCTTCTGCTCCGCAACCCACAGCAACACAGATCGAACAGGGTCAGCGTGATAGTTGCGACGTTGCTGGACACGTGTGTTTAGTTAGAGGACGGTACGACTGTGACGGATCATCGCACTACTGCAGCTGTTGTAAGGGTAGAGAGAATCCTGACAAACACAAGGGTTTATCTACAATCTACATCCCAGTGTGTTCTGACGGTAGTTCGGTAAACGGCAGGGAAACATTGCCCACAGGACCCCGAGATTGGCATATAGACATCTAGAGATACAGGTGATTAGGCAGGGTTTGGAGTGTACTGACTGCTCAGCCATGGATCGTCCCAATGAAACATACTCAAATTCGTATCGTTGGTGTTTTGCTGGTCACGCCGCAACCTTGCTTTCCGATACTAGCTTTACAGATGGAAGTTGCTATTTAGTTTTACATCTATCCAGATTAATATCACGATAACGCCTAGAAAACAGGAACACTCCTGTACTGGGGAGGGCAGCGGTAGTTAGCAAACCGAACACAGGAGTTAATCACTACTTGTTTTCCACGTCATGGCTTTGAGATGAGCTGGCCATCAGCTAGCGTCTAGGCCTAGGGGTAACACGAGGAGGAACGACCGCAGGCCAGTATGTGTTCACCAGCGGATATCAAGGTCCAAACATGCGCCGTGCGGGGAGCCAGGGACAGTGCATAGGAAGAGCCACGTATGTCACGGTTTCGGGGCGATTGCCATACGCGGTTATTCCTTTGCACGGGGCACAGGTAAACTGTAACGCAGTGCCACTGCCGAACTACTGAGTGGTCACCTGCCTACGTCATCCCACAGGGGCTAACACTAGTCACGGCACGCACGCCTATTGGTCGCGGCACGTCGCGGCTCCGCCCATCTGTGACGTGGCGGCCCGTGATTGGCGCACTCACCGCTGTGGGTGGAGCCGGCCAAAAACCGCACTCCTGTCGACACAGAGCGCCCAAGGGAGACGGCCACGTAAAGCCAGCGCCAGGAGTCGCCGGCCGGCCAACGGACGGGGAACAACGCAATAGGGTGGCCAACCAGGGTGCAGCCGCGGGGGCTCCGAAGCGGACGAAGACCGACGAGGAAGGGAAATGTAACAAACGTGGAAAACAAAGAGAGAGAAAGAGAGAGAAAGAGAGAGAGAGAGAAAATGGGGTTCAGTAAGTGTGCAACGAATGCTTCTAGAAAGAAAACTTGTAAGAGTAAAGCAATTGGCGAATCTATTGGAAAACGTAATACGTTACGGTTGGTAAGGTAATTCAAATAATAGAGTATAGCACACATAAAGAATACCACACAAAAACGCAACAGGATTAAAAACAACAAATGAAACACAACGAGATAAAACAATAGAAATAGCGACTGCCAGCTTAGTACAACCTACGATAACAAAACGGATGAAAATCGTCGTCAGGGTACCTAAATTCCCCACCATCTTTCCCCATGCTATAACAGAAACTTCAGCCAACCTCAAGACAATCTGCTGCTGCCTGAAGGTTGCCAGACTGCCGGCCCTCTCAGCCGGCCCGGCGTCCCAGACCACAGACCACAGACCGCAGACCACAGACCACAGATCGCAGACCACAGTCCACGGATCACAGACCACGAATCACAGTCCACAGATCACAGTCCACAGATCACAGATCACAGATCACAGATCACAGACCACAGACCACAGACCACAGACCACAGATCACAGTCCACAGACCACGGATCACAGATCACAGATCACAGTCCACAGTCCACAATCCACAGTCCACAGATCACAGACCACGGATCACAGACCGCAGACCGCAGACCGCAGACCGCAGACCACGGATCACGGATCACGGATCACGGATCACAGATCACAGATCACAGATCACAGATCACAGATCACAGATCACGGATCACGGATCACAGATCACAGATCACGGATCACGGATCACAGATCACAGATCACAGATCACAGACGGATCACAGACCACAGATCACAGATCACAGATCACGGATCACGGATCACGGATCACATACCACGGATCACGGATCACGGATCACGGATCACAGACCACGGATCACAACAGACACAGACCACAGCTGACCACAGACAACAGACAACAGACCACAGACAACAGACCAACAGACCACAGATCACGGATCACAACAGACACAGACCACAGTTTACCACTGATCACAGACAACAGACCCACAGACCAACAGACGAACAGACGAACAGACAGACCAACAGACCAACAGACCAACAGACCAAGCAGACCAGCAGACCAGCAGACCAGCAGACCAGCAGACCAACAGACCAACAGACCAACAGACCAACAGACCAGCAGACCAGCAGACCAGCAGACCAACAAACCACAGACCACAGAGTCACCACATACCGAGCCGGAGTCTCTCGGCGTAGGAGGTGGCCCGTTTACAGGAGGCCGGGTCCTTGGCCACAATCACCGCGTTACGGTAGTCCGGGATCTGCCGAGGGGGAGGAGGGGGTTACTCTGCGGCACAGGATGTCACAAGCCACAGACTAAACAGGCGCTACAGATAAATTAATATCTGCTTTAAAATTGAACACCAAATGCATAGCGAAAAAAGATGAGAACGATGTAGTATTTTGATGAGAAACCGTTAAAGCGCAATATCGAAGTTGTTTTTTGATGGTTACGTTACGTACTTGATATGTCGTGTGACTGAAATAGATCCAATCAACAGATTTTTTACCAAATTACGATTTTTTTGTATATACATATAGGGTATTATTATCTTATATCAGAAAAATATGGATTTACGATTTTCATTTAAACCCCGGAGCAATAAAACCACTTCGTGGAAATGCTGGAAAATAATATCTGACCTTTTCATCCCCCCCTTCTGCTGGAGACCGCAATACCCCCCCCCACCTCCCCTCCCCGTCCATACCTGCTCCACGATATAGTTGAGCAGGAACGGTGAGGCGCGCAGGTTGTCCACCGGGCAGTCGAAGAAGCCCTGTATCTCCTTCTGGTGCAGGTCCATGGTGATGATGTGCGTCAGACCAGCCTTACCTGAAACAGCCGAACGGAAAGTGAAGAGTTGACAAATTCATATAGGCCAAAATTTACACAATTCCGGACTTCACAGATCAGAATTACTAAAGAAAGATTAAGGCCACCTTCACACCGGACGCGGACTACGCGTTCGCATGCGGACTCCGTGTCCCAACGCGTAAACGCAGCAATGCCTATTTGATTTACAAGGTCACTGCGATGACCTGAGGTCACCAGTTTTAGTATGGCTGATGAAATCGTGTGCACTGAATTGATTGGTGCTTACGGCGAGAAAATCGGTCCAGCCGCTGCTGAGATTCCGTGTTGCTGCACAAACTTTAATCAGACCTCAGGTCATCGCAGTGACCTTGTAAATCAAATAGGCATTGCTGCGTTTACGCGTTGGGACGCAGAGTCCGCATGCGAACGCGTAGTCCGCGTCCGGTGTGAAGGCGGCTTAAAGGGAATAGTTCACCTTTAACCCGCGCGGCGTAGGGGTCTCTCGCCGAACGCGCGGCGTAGGGGGGGGGGGTAAATATTACGCACCCCTCTTATCTTCCGATATCAATAACCGCAGCGAGAACGCGCAAGGCGGGCGATCGAAAGCTGCCTTAATGAAACGAATGAATGCGTACCCGCGAAATTTTGTCAGTTAAGGTCAAATGTTAGGTCACGTCAGGTCACATGGAAAGTTCGAGATAATTGAGTTAATGGTTCGATACTTTCAATTAAAATCCTTTGATTAACGACTGTTCAACGCACATAAAAGCTCCTCAAAGGTGGTAATACATCATTGCAATTAAGTAAAAGTGGAAATTGCAATGCAAATGTCAAGGTCAAGGTCAGGTCAGAAAGGCCACTGTCACGTAAGAGGTCAAATAAAGGCCTTGTGACAGACATGTTTTAGGGTCATTTTGCACGTAAGAATCGATAGAAATCAGTCATTTTTACACTTGACGCCCGTCAAAAGGTCAAGATCAGGTCAATTCTAAGGTCAAAACTGAAAAACTGACGAATTGTAATAAACCATGCATGTTTCTAGGGTTAGTTTTTTGTCTCATTAAACGACAAAAATGGACATTTATGATATCTGTATCAGGTAAAAAAATCCAAAAAAAACGTTATTTTGAAAAATGATGTCCTTACCTACTTATGCTTCAGACGCAATCAGTCACTGAAAAACGAAGCTTAATTATTACGTTGGAAATGTCCGGTCTGGGTATTCATTACCCTTGGTTTCTCATAAATATATTCCGTTTTTTTTAGATAACCTTTGAATTTTTTAATTTTTTTGGGAAAATTTCTGAACAACAATCAGTTTTTTGGATTTTTGGGGGGTCAAAAACCCAAAATTTTGGAAATCCGAAATTGGCCATCTTGTAGAGAATTAAATTTTCCTTTCTTATAACATTTTGCGTTTGGCGCATTTGCTTTAAAGCTATGTTTTCTACATGCATCAACACATTTATCGTTATTCAACCAAAAATGGCAATGACAATGACGTCAATCAAAACGTCCATTTCTCCCAAAAGTTCTCACTTTTTTCGATTAATTTTGTTAAGGTAGACCGTCAAATTGTGCTTAATAAGGTACTGAACTTTTGACGTCGTTATCTGTTTAACTGTTTTTCAAGTTATTGCGGAAATACGTGAGGGGGGTAATATTTACGCCCCCCCCCACTACGGCCGCGCGGGGTTACATAGGGTTTTTGAGTTGAGATAGCCCATAGTTGTGGGCGCATGGCTCGAAAATGACCTTTGTGGAACGCTTTCAGACATTTCCAAGAAACCTCTTAAATTATTTAATATTCAGTCCTAAAAGTCCGGAACCGGGTATACCCGGATAACTCCAAATCCGCTGATTGGCTGATTTTGGGGCTGTGTTGACGTACTATTTGAAGCACAGGATGACGTAAGACTTATGGAAAGTGGTTACGTGCTGGACAAAACCATACTGTTTTGTCAGGTCGCCTTCAATTCCTTTTATTGAAGAATGAACTTTGTCAGGTAATGCTATGCATAATGATTAACTTGATGTTTAAATCTTCTATAAAACATTTTTATAAACAACGTCGTGCTAGGGCGTAATGTGTACGTTCAGCGCTGGCCCTGAACGTTCCAGGCTCTCGTACAAATTGGTTGAATCTGCCCCCACGTTTCATGGTCCCCACTCACTCGAACCACACCTCGCACAGTACGCGCGTTCCGGCTGTTTGATTGGCCGCCCGCGCGCAGCCGCCCCGCTGAGTGATAGGAGCCGACGGCGAGACCGGTACGCAGTAACCGTAGACCGCGCATTGACCTTGTGATTGTGACAACTGACACATAATCCAGACGGGACGTCAGAGCAACGGACAGTGAGACAACGGAGGCGGACACCACAACTTTTCACCATAGTGAAATATATAGTGACGAATACCTACTTAAAGCAAGTACTTGTGATGGTTTTTTCAAGCGTTGTATTTCGCGGCAATCTTCAAAAGTACTTTGGGCAAGTACCACCAATGGATACGACACGATTCACTCACTAATTGCGATGACGTTGCGTGCTTCTCAGCCAGCTGATTTCGCATTACTTTGAGGAAAAAAATATGAATTATCACCAAATAATTGACATTTTAACTTGCTTTTACCGCGTAAATATAGGTTTCTTTGACTTACTAGTAATATGATACTTAATTTCTTGCTTCTCTTCATCATTTCTGAGCTTTTTCTCGATTTTTTTCAAGGTGAACTATTCCCTTTAAGACAAATCAGTTCTTAGTCCCGGAAACAATCAATTCCGATCAGGTACTGCCATTGCGACAGACTTCCTGGAGCTTTCGTCCCAATTACGCTGATTGAAGTTCCAGAACCTGGAAACTAAAGGGCAACATGGCGCCCCCACATGCATCCTAAACCAACTTATCCACCCGCTCTGGACCGCTCGATCCCTCGTCACTCACACATCATCTTGGCGAGCAGCTTGGAGACGATGCAGCCGCGTTTCCGCATCTTGGACTGCTTGCTGTAGGGCAGGTAGGGGATGACGCCGATGATGTTGCGCGCCGAGGACGTCTTGCAGGCGTACGCCATCACCAGCAGCTCCATGATGGAGTTGTTGACGTCCCTGACACGCGCGAACGGCAGGGCGTGACGTCATTAATACAATGACGGAGAAATGTGATGACATTGATTTACGTCACACGGTCCGGGTCTGAGGCAACTGAGAGTAAATCGAAGGCAAGATAAACGATGCATTGATTATGATATAACAATTAAATTTAGTTCATGTGAAGAGCTACATTAACTTGATGAGCGACGATTCATTATAACGACTTTATAAACACAGTTCAGAACTATGAGCAGGATAGACACCACGTGATAGTTTTGCTATATGACGTACGCCCGAGACACGACACGACCCGATAGTACTCACGGCTGAACTGATCACACTTCAGATACCATAATAGCCCTCTTTTGCTCCCATCTTATCGCGCAAAGTAGACAGAAATGAAATGATTTAGCAACTTCACCCACATCTTGGTAGTAGAAACTCACGATTATTCAGTAAAAAAACAGAAACTATCATGAAAGAAAACTCTGCCGACTGACAACCAATGCGAAAGCATAGCTTTAAACAGAAACAAACTGAGATGCAGTGTTGTTCAGATCACATGATGACCCGCTCCGGCAGGAAAGAACAGACGTAATTCAAAGGTGCAGGTTTTGCGTCAATCTGACCCGCAAATAGCCACCGTGATGACATTTGATGGTCACGAGTACCTCTTTCCGGCCAATTGAAACCAATTGCACCGATCTGACCAGCTTCATACAGCACGATCAACAATTCTACGGCAGGCTTCATTGAGCAAAATCAAATTTTCTACGACATAATCATATCATAATCATAATCATAATAAATAAATCAAAGCCCCTCAGGACAGCCGCCAATGCTGTTTTGGAGAACATGAAGGCCTGCGATTCTCAGAGACTTCCGTGAAGAAACCACCGTCACAGAAGGCTCCGTTACGTTACACAACATGGTAGCGCCGGCCAAGTTCGACCGCACTGGCCGGGTCCCCGACAACCCGTCTCCATCGCCCTCCCGTGGCTAGGGCCAGTACACTGTTCTGTGTTGAGGTTGGTACAGTTGGTATAATACAAGGTTAGTGACTATCCTGCACGCTGGTCATCTATCACCAGCCTACTAGTGGGTTATTTACATGGCAGTGGTAGCAAGTGGTGACAGAACTAACAGTGCTGTTAACACCATGTGGGTAACTGTGTCTACAGTAAGTGTACAGGGTGAATACACAGTAGTGTACCAGTGGTAACACAGTGTACTGCATTGATAGTGCGTAACAAGTCTGATAGCGGTACTAGGTACGATGTACACGCTCCAGCGTGGTATCCGAGATCAGGCGTGTTCAGTGTAATAGCCTAGCTCGATAGATTCCTAGTGTACAGCGTCGTTGACTGTAGGGCGTGATAAACGATAAGTCGTACAGCTGTATGCACACTGTGGGTAACAGTACATGGTAGCAGTGCTCATGCAGGGTTATACAACGTAGTGTGTTACAGTGCATACCAGTAATGATGCTTACGGTAGTAGCCGTCTAGGTACACTACTAGTGTACTAGTAGTGTTACAGTGTACAGTAGTGTACAGTGGTACAGTCGTTGTAAGTGTACAGTGATTACAAGTAGTGGTACAGTGTACAGTAGTGTAGCAGTGTACAGTAGTGTACAGTGTTAGCAGTAGTGTACAGTGTACAGTGTAACAGTAAGTGTAGGCAGTGTACAGTGGTACAAGTAGTGTAAGTGTACAGTAGTGTAACAGTGTACAGTAGTGTACAGTGTACAGTAGTGTAGCAAGTGTACAGTAGTGTACAGTTGTACAGTGTTAGCAGTAGTGTACAGTGTCAGTGTACGTAGTGGTACAGTTGTTAACATGTACAAGTACACGTGTACATGGTACAGCATACGACTGTCAACAGCTGTACAGGTAGTTGGTAAGCTGGTCACCAAGCAGGGATGGTAGTGAGTGGAGTAGGACGTTGTGTTGATCAGGTGACACGTAGGTGCGTACGGCACAGCATGTGACCAGTGATGTGTCGAGGACAATGTCACCTGAGCTCGAGGCGCTCTACCGTAGATAGTGGTATCGTAGATCGGTACGCGAGATGCAGCGTACTAGTGTAGAAGTGCTACGCGAGTGTGACATTCGTGTTACACAGGAGTGGTCATACTGTAGATAGCATGCGACATGGAGCACGTGTCAAGATATGTATCCATTGGTACGCCGATGATACCACGCTAGCTATTGGGTTAGGCCTAGTCTGTTGAAGCGGAGCTGTTAGAGGAGACATTGAATTTAGTTTGTACTAGTAAATGTGGTACATGTATAGTGTATAACTAGTGAGTGTTAGACATATGATTGTGACAGTGGTACGAGTAAGTGATGTACAGTTGATACTTTGTCTGCTAGTGACTAGTGATACGAGCTGCCGTAGCAGATAGTGTGAGCAGTGTAGCAGTAGCTGTGGCTGATATGCAGTAGGTACAGTAGCTGTTACAAGTAGATCAGGTTGGTCAGTATCATGGGGTATTCATAAGGTTGCTCTAGGCACAGAGGGTATAGTATCAGTCGACCGTAATGCTCAGTATGACGATGCAATACGGAGGGTGGGCTATCTATGCGGGTCAGTGACGTCAAGCATGAACCTTGTAACATAGTTACGTACACATGTTCTGTACAGTGTACAGTAGTGTACAGTGTACAGTGTACAGTAGTGTACAGTGTACAGTAGTGTACAGTGTACACTACTGTACACTGTACACTACTGTACTCTGTACATTGTACAGTGACGCCAGACTCGAGACAGGAGCAGAGACAAGCCGCCCAGTCTGGGCTCAGACCGAGTTCAAGTCCGTCCGGCTCTGTCTGGGAAATTACAAATAAACCGCTCTTCCGCTGACTAAATTGCTAGGGAAGTCACTTCCACAAAAGGACTAGACCGGCTACGTTTAAACGACTTTTCGAATTATCTATGAGCTTGGGCATGCACAACGGTTGCAAGTCATTCTGGTGCAGACAGTGGGCTGGAAAGAAGTACGACTGATTGTCGTGGCAAATGCAGCTTCAACTACGAAACTCACTACTCACTAGACACACGGAAAGATAGAGCAGTGAAGAGGGCTATCCTCGACCATATTCGAGTTCAATATCTAGGAGGCTATAATAAAAGGATAAGGTGTGGCAGCGCAGTACTCAATAAATCATCGAATACAACTTACTATTATAGCCTCGCTGTCGGTTTTCATTGAGCTTGACACAATAGATACATCATTGAGAATGTCAAATTTCCGGTTACATTTTTTATTTTATTTAATATTTTAATAAATCATTTCATTTTGCTTAGCCAAAGCCCACCACCTTTTGGAAAGAAGCTTCGTTAGTATTTATAAGCGATTAATTCGTAAGTCCACCGCCCATCTAGCACCGCAGCTTCAGAGTATCCGGGTCAATTTGCCGTGAACGGCCAATGCTAACACGCCACGCTAGAAAATGACGGCAGGCGACAATGACGACGACACTGACGGCAGGCGACAAAATGCCAAATATAGCCCAAGCATAGCCCATCTTAAATTTGATGTCGAGCAAGGAAACACCAGTAAGAATAACACTACAGCGAGCATGACGTGCTTAGTAGTCAAATAAGTCAAATAAAACCAAAACAGCACGAAATTAAAATAGCCAGCCAAAGTAATAGCCAAATAGGAAGCAAAAATGCCATACTAACGAACAAAACAGCCCTCTTCAAAAACCAAGCATGACAATGAGTAGCTTACAAATAAAACCCGCGTGGATCAGGATCAGGATCAGGGCTGACTGAATGATGGGGATTGAACACTGAAAAGTAGACGGTAGGAGTCAGTTTCTACCATCGTATTGGATGGGTGAACACACACAGCGTCCCCTGCGACCGACGTAAAACTGCGCTGAGAAACGTGTCAATGCGCCAATGTCACTGATCGTCGCGCAGGTCCGCCGCCAGATAAACCACTGATCACAAGGACCAAGGCCCACCCACAGCGAAATAACGGAATAGATTCCAAACCAATTAGCCGGACGAGCAAAACCATTTTAAGACGTGTCCCACGTCCCATATCCAATCCAGTCCCCCGTCCCATACCCAATCCAGTCCCACGTCCCATACCCAATCCAGTCCCTAACCATACCCAATACAGTCCCCCACCCCTAACCCAATCCAGTTTCCGCCGTTCCCATACCCAATCCAGTCCCCCGTCCCATACCCTAATCCAGTCCCCCGTCCCATACCCAAATCCAGCTCACACCCATCCCTTAATACAGTCCCCCGTTCGTTATACCCAATCCAAGTCTCCCCGTCCCTACTACCCAATTCCGAGTTCTTCGCGTTTCACAGCATAAACCCCAAATCCAGTCCCAACGTCCATACCCAATAAGTCCCCCAATCCCTAAACCGTCAAATCCAGTCCCCGTCCCAGTACCCAAAGTCCAAAAGTCCCCGTTCCCTATAAAGCACCCACAAAAATCCGTTAAGTCCAAACTCCCACAATAACACAAATAATAACAAAAGTTGTCCCCCACCTCATCTCACCAGATACCCGCACGACAAAATCCAGTTCACCCCGGCTCCCAATACCCATCCAGTCCCCCGTTCCCATAACCCTCAATCACCCCATCCCATAAAACCCAAAGTTCACCCATACAACCCTCTTATTTGCTTCGTTCGCACAGAACTTACCCAAATCCACTTCAAAGGTCGCCCCTCGTGGCCCTTAGTAACCCTATAATTGACTGTTTCCCATGACCCGTCCCTACATTGTTACTTTTGGACTCCAATCCATAAAGATCCCCATCACGTCCCTATTATCGCCAAATCTCAAGATCCCAACATCTGCCACAAATACCCAACAATACAGATGCTAACCCTTCACGCAATTATTACACCCCAATCCAGTCCCGCCGTCCCAATACCCCTATTCACAAACGTTCTTCCCACGATCCCCCTAATAACACTCCCACATATATCATGTCCCGTCCATCGTGCCCATATTACTCCTTATCCCCAGTCCCACACCCCATAAACCCAAATCCAGTTCCGCGATCGTCTCGCTGATTTACCCCGTGACCAATAACCTAGTGTTCACCCTCATTTCGGTCCCCAACTCACTTCCCAACATTGAATCAGTCACCCCTCTTCCCATACCCAACTCCGTCCCAAAAACGTCCTCAATATATCGCCGCAATAACAACGCCCCTGTCTCAATTACTCGCAACATCAAGCTTCAACCACAACCCAGCTACGATAACCCATTCGCCTGTTCGTACCGCCCACAATGTCACCCCACCGTTCTGTCGGCAAACTTACCCCGAACCTGCCCACTGCGAAGTCTCCACTAACGCGGTCCTCGAGTAGTCAATGGATGTCAGGTGATGATGTTGAGGCCCATCCCAGTCCAATGGGGATGAGACAACCATCTCACCTGATATGCCACCTCAGTCACTAACCAAACTGTGACCAGCCCAAAACAAGACAGTACTAGCAGACCCGGTGAACTTAATCACTCGTCTTAAAATATGCGTCGAAACCACACGCGAAAAGTGCTTCAGATGTCTTTCTTCCCTCTGCAAGAGTTACGTTAATGTCTTCTTCGAAACCGCATATAAAAACATCCATACTATAATCCTTGAAAAAGGCTCCAAGAAAACATTATCTCGTGGGGCCGTTGCTGTCATTCATTAGTTATTTAAAATATATGATGAAACGCCTGTAATCCCCCCAAAATTCCAAGACTGGGATCCCAACAAGCTGAATCACAACCTATTTCCATGGTTCACTCCACAAACCCACTCATAACTCACCAATTCAGACACGGTAAAGATCCTCTCCGCGTGTCCCAAATTACTCACCCTAATAGATGAGCGACCCAATTTTGTGAAAAGATTTCAATCTAAGGCTTTGGAAAAGTGGAATAACCACCGAATCTCATCACCTTAAACCACAAACTCCCTGTCCCTGCCTCTAGTAACCCCCTTGCCCTGAGTCTGCCTGACCTAACATGCAACCTTTCAGTCCTCGAGTAACTACTCCTTCTGCTGCTGCATGCTTCTTGAATTCCTCTTCAAAGGAGCAGCTTTTTCTCCCATTGCCGCCGTTCTCTCTGCGCAAGCCCACTCGCGCTATACAGTGCCAAGATCGGGAAGATAAACGAGTGGGCCACGGTTCAGGCTTGATGTGGTCTGCCCGGAACCTACGCCTGTATGTCGAATCTTTCGCCTTCGGACCGCCTAATGGCCCGCCATGGTACTCTAACTACCACTCCAAAAGGCAACCTGACCAGCACGAGTTAGTCGCCACCACACAATCCAGCCGATATAAAATCCTTCTACTATCTCACGTCCACACCACCCTCGATACTCCGAATCCAAGTCCGCCAACCCCGTATTAACCCAAAGTCAGTCGCCCTTCTGATCACCAATACCCAAACCTCCCAAGCCCACCAACCCCATAACCCCAAATCCAAGTCCCGCTCTGTGTGCCCGAGAGACAGTAACACGCAAATCCAGTTCCCCCGTTCCCATAACCCAAACTCCTTGATCCTTCTCTCGTCGAAACAACATCCGCTCATGTTTTAGTAACCCAAAATCCATTGGTACTGCCCTCCGTATGACTCCCAAGCACTACTAAAACGAGCAAAAATCATGCCACTGCAAAATTGATCTTCTCCCGGGTAATCTGTAACCAATGTAGGAGAACCGTAGACACCACAAAGTTGCCGCCTCAGATATCTCGTTGAAGGAGAGGCGAAGTTAGCTGAAGACAACAGACCTCGTAACAATTATTGCGCCCTCTCAAAACCTATTTGCTGACAGATCCTGTTGCATAGTATAGTTCGTGAAGCGAATCTAGAGCGAGAGACGCACGCGAAGAACGCAGATGGTACCAGACAGAGGACGCGGTGCCACACTCTCTTACTTGAATCTCCTCTGGAGGCTGACGCCCCCCCCTACACTTGCACTTGTTCACATTGTATTTCAGAGTTTGCTATACAACATTTGCCAGGCCCGGCTATGTAGGATGCTGGACACGTCCCTGTTCTGTGCCAGCATTTGCGGAGTGACAATATGGATTCAAACATGGGATCCCTCCCTAGTTGGTCGAAAACTTTGAACTCCGTATCATGCTGAATACTAACCAAAAACCTAAGATACAGTTTACGGGATGCCCCCCAAGAGCCTATTTTTTCCATATAAAACGCGTGCGGTGCGACGTTGCGGCGCTCGGCAAAACCGAGGCGAGGCCGAGAAAGCGAAGCGTGGAAGGCCGGCGCAGCGGAGGACAAACGGTGCCGGGAGGAGAGCCCAAACGAACGACGGCCCGACACAGAGGCAAAACGAGACGCCGCGACACAAAGAAGGAGGAGGCGAAAAGCTCGCAACGCGAGCAGGAGGCGAGGGGACGCAGGAGCACAGAAGGCGCGAGGAGCGGGGAGGAGGGGAGGAAAAGGAGGAGCGAAGGGGTAGAGGAAAGCGGCACGTAGCTGCATTAGTGAACAAGACAGACAAGGACACACAAGACGGACCTCACGACGGAGCAAGCCGAGCCCACACGCAGTGGAGCGAGAAGGCAGAACGACGCATTGCGTTTTGCTCTACTGTAGAGAGCAGGCAGGCGAAGCGAGGACGCGAGACGGACGTACGACGAGCCAGCAGGGCACGAGCGCCGCCACGCGTGACCCCGCACCGAGCCCAGACGCGCCGCCGAGAAAAGATCAGCGGGCAAGGACACCGTCAGCTCCCCGGACTAGCGACCGAGCCGGCAGTCCCCCCCACGACGAGCCGAGACACGCGCCAGCCTAGATCAGTCAGGCGACGAGGCAAGAAGGGCGAACGCCTGCTACGAGCGAGACGCCCCACCGCACAGAGCTCACCCACCCCGGGCCAGATGGAGTCTGAAGAGTCACAGAGCAAGCAGGTAGGTCAGACTGAGAGGGCGAGTTACATGGCGTAAGAGCTCGACTGAGATTATGTTTACGGGAGCTAAGTTATACAGGAGCTCTTGTAAGGATCGACGGTCTGAGAGTCCGCGGCTTTCTTTCTGAGGTGGCTTTGCTAAGGCTCCCTCGTAAAAAGCATGTACAGTTATCCATGTAACTAAGTTTTGAGAAAATGCCAGCAATAACGCGTAAAACAATTAGCAGTTTATATACATCATTTGTCGTCGCTCCCCCGAAGGAAAACGAGATTGTTTACTTTTTAGCCATATGTGCCAAACTAATTAAATCAGTCGCATGATGAAGAAATCCTTGCTGAAGGACACTTTGAAATGTTAGACTGAATACACCTGAAAGGGGCCTTATCCTCTGATTCTGCCAGTGTGAACCCTGAGTACTCGTCGCATTCTCCGCCCAGATCATGACCGATAGATTGAAAAAGCCGTACAGCCATGGCAGGGTAATCCGGTATAAAGCACAGCACAACCCGCGGGTAATCTAAGAAAAAGTGTTCCACTTCTATCCACCACACCTTCTACATTCTACCACCCCGTCCCGACTGTATTGGCCACAATATCCACCTAACTACATTCCAGACTGTGAAGTCTAACCTAATAGATGACTAAGGGCGTGTTCTGACCAGTCGATTCCCGCGGGGATTCCGGGGAATCAGTAGAAAGGTGCTTTCTACCGATTCTCGAAGTAACAAGATAACAGGAATATCAATGTATAATTACATTGCCGACAGCCGGACTGTGGTAGAGTAAAATGCCCGCCGGGGATTCCAGGAATTCCCGCGGGGAATGTGACGGTCAGAACACAGCCTAAAACATCCGCAGCTGCCGACGTGTGTCTACTAACCAGCCTACATGATATGTTTATCCCCCTGTGTACACACTACAGAGGGTTGGGTGCGCGCGCAGTACACAGGGACGTGCCATTGAGGCCGAGCCGGCGGCGGGCCGTGGCGGGCTGTGCCGGCGGGCCGTGGCGGGCTGTGCCGGCGGGCCGTGGCGGGCTGTGGCGGGTGTAGCGGGGGCGGGGGCGGGGGCGGGGGCGGGGGCGGGGCGGCACTCACTTGCTGCCCGTCTGCAGTATATACACGGTGCGCGATCGGACCGACTCCTGAATCTCCACCATTGTCTCTGAGTCCGTCTTCTGGTACACGGCGCATGCTCCCAGACGGACACCGAGCCGGCTGTGTGGCGGCCACCCCACCGTCATATACACGACCACACGCGGTCAACACACGGTCAACACACGACCACACGCGGTCAACACACGGTCAACACACGACCACACGCGGTCAACACACGGTCAACACACGGACAACACACCGTCATACACAGGTTCATACACAGGGTCAACACACGGACAACACATTGTCAAAATACCGACAACACACCCAATCCCAAACACACCGTACAAGCACCCAAGAAACGGATGGCAACACCCCCGACGGCAACACCGAGCTCAACACGGACGGGTCACACAGGGTCCAACACAGGGGTGCAACACTCGCGCCCAAGCTGGCCACGGTCAACACAACGGGGTAGCAACAGCGAGTCACGGCACAACATTACGGTGAACACAGGCTCAACACCGCGAAGCGGATACCTGGCATACGTACAGAACACACCGGTCAACCACCGCGGTGGCAAGACACGCGAACGGGTCAACACACGGGTAACACAGCAGCGGTCAACAACAAACGGTCAACACACGGTCAACACACGGTCAAACACGACCACACGCGGTCAGGACACACGTCAACCACACGTACAACACGACACACGTCAACAACACGGCAACAGCCACGGATCAACACTCACGCGGAGTCAACACACGGTCAACACACGCCCGGACAGCACACAACCACGTCAACACCACCGTGTCAAACAACAGGGTCAACACACCCGGTCAACACTCCACGGTCAACAAAGGCTTGTCAACTCGACCGACGGTCAACACACGTCAACACACGTTGCAACACACAGGTCTTGTCTTGGACTGATCACCCTTCGAACCGTCTACTCCAGTCGCCGCGTCGAGTACTCGGCAATGTTGGCCGCGGATCTCTCGCCATGTGCGTCTGCACCACCTGCCCGTATGGTGTCATCAGGACACGGCGTGTCACGCTCTCTTCTCTCGTGCAGGTCCGCTTACTGTCTCTCAGTGTACAGGAACGGCTCACCAGAAAAATTATGATAGAATCCCCAGAAGATTATCAATTTTGGCATTCGGTGTGATCTTCGGACGCCAAATTTGACCACGTTTTCTGACCTGCGGAGAGGCTGGGGCTGAGCTCCAGGCACGTCAACTGTCCAGAGGTTTTGCGTACTACTGTGCTGGCCCGAGCATATTTAACGGTTCCCTGGACCCAGTTACGGGGGAGCCAGAAGTGCTAGGCATCTGTCCTCACGTAGTGAATGCTGTATGCTGGAGCAGCGAACACCAGGCAGGGACAGTCTGCTTACATGTTCCCCCGATCTAGGACGGACAGGCGAAGGCCGACCTTATCTCCAAGCGTGCTCCCAGCTTGTATTAATAGTATGCCGGCTGGACTTCGCCCGGAGCCTGTGCACAGTCCCGTAGCTCCTAGCCACACTCTCCAGCTGTCGCGAGTGACGCGGAGCTTCGGCGAGACCGGAGATACATAAAGCGCCAACTTTTAGCCGCTGCGGAACCCTCCGCAACGAGAGGCCAGCAGCTGTCGGCAGTGACCCTGCTCTGGGAATGGCCGGAAAACAAAGGTGCCACCCTCGAAGCTGTATGGTCGTTTGTGATAGTGCATGCTGAGCAAGCCCGTGTATTTTAAAAATACGGAATTGCGACCCTAAGCCTGTCCTCTCTGGTTCACACCCCTATGTGTTCTCCCCATTTTGGAACTCGGGGCTTAATAGCCAATAGCCACCTACTTTAGTGGATCCACCCCACGACCGGAATACGACACGCAATGTAGTCATACGTCAACGCACCGGTCAACACACAGATCAACAACGGACGGACAGACCGACCAATCAACACACCGGTCAACACAAGCAAATACGGTCAACACACGGTCAACACAATGGACAACACATGGGCACACACGGTCAACACACGGTCAAACACACGGTCATACACGGTCACCACAGGGTCAAAAACACCGGATAACACACGTCAACATCACGAAAACAACACGCGGTCAAAACACAGGGTCAACACAGGGTCAACACACGGTCAACACAGGGTCAAAACACGGATAACACACGGTCAACATACGGACAACACACAGTCAACACACGGTCATACACAAGCCTCACACCGTTAACACAGGGTCAGTGAAGCGTCACTGGGTCAGTGGAGAGAGACACATAGGGAGAGGGGAAAGGTAACACCAACACATGTACTGGCACACGCTCATAAACGGTCAGGTCAATGTACGGTAGACACGGACAACGCAAGCTCACACAGTCGACATACGGTTAACACATGGTCAACACATGGTCAACAAAAGGTCAACAAAATGTCAACAAAATGTTAACAAAAGGTCAGCAAAAAATCAACCAAAGGTCACATAGCCGACACACGGTCAACACACAGTCACCCAGGTCAACACAGGTAAGCACACGGTAACAGATAGTCAACACACGCTAAACACTTTGTCAACACACGGTCAACACACGGTAACGAGCGTGACGTTAGGAGAGTCTCGACAGCAGGTCAACAGCGCGGGATGCACCGCGGGTCAGAAGATGCTGTGCCGGCCGCTCTCATGACGACACAATCTGATAGCACACTGCATTCACCCGCTGCACTCCACAACACGCACGCACGCACACGCACGCACGCACGCACACGCACGCACGTGCGCGCAGACACACACACACACACACACACACACACACACACACACACACACACACACACACACACACACACACACACACACACACACACACACACACACCACACACACACGCACGCACGCACGCACGCAGCCGCACGCACGCACGACGCACGCACGCACGCACGCACGCACGCACGCACGCACGCACGCACGCACGCACGCACGCACGCACGCACGCACGCACGCACGCACATACTGACACAGAGCACATCACAAAAAGGACACAATCTGTATTCCATACAGTGATGGAGAGAATGGAAAGCATGGACATTGGACAGGCAGGGTCACAAGTATAGAAACATGGCGGCTTAGACAGGATACAATTTAGCTGGTAATGTATGGTTCTAGTAGCATGATTGTGACACTGTAAATATTACCAGATTTAAAGTATGTAAGATTAATTACAAATACAGCAACACACGCTTGGCATATTGCGCGTGACGCTTGATACGTTCATGTGAAAAGTAACGTGAATAAAAAAACATAAATACGAAAAGCTGTAAACACAGACCAATTACCCAGCTAAGCAAGCGCTAATCAACAAATATTCAAAGTTATTGAAGTTCGAATAATATATCACTATAGACACTGACACGAGTGAGGCTACCATGCCCCCAAAAATGAACTGTAACCTGTCTCTGTCATACCCCCTTATATGTCCTCTACCCCGTCCATCCCCCCGTATCCGCCACCTAGCGGTGGCCGGGATTTACAGCCACTTACTCTGCGATCAGCTGGGCCAGGGCCGGGTGGGAGTTCCCCGCCAGGATCATAATATCTCCACTACACACACCCGTGTTCATCATGGGAGAGTGGAGCGGCAGATCTGTAAAGATACACAAATGTCAGACAGTAGGTACCAGCAGCGTCACCAGAGCTACCACAAGTTAGAGCAACGTGGAGGGGGGGGGCTTTCTTAAGGCGATTTCTTCAATGCAATGTTTGTGTAAATCCGAAAACGGGGAACGCGTTTCCTCTCCCCTCCCCACCCTAATGGCAATGCACCATGGACCAGTACAATGGTTCGAAACAGAGTTTGAAGCGTGAAATCGGCATTTAAACTTAAAGCCTGTTCCCGTCGCACCTCTAACTCCTCAAAGTTGCTCCCACTTGGTCCAGTCGTATTCTTTAACACAGAGCAGTTGCAGTTGGGGTAACTTAGAGAAGAAAAGAGGCGGTTAGAGGCGCGACTGGAACAGGCCCATAGCCAGGGGACAGTGAAGTGATCATGCATCGGACGTACGGGGAACGAACATCGATGATATCCACTGTCGAAAACACAACACCGCAACACTGAGGAGTTCAGCACAATGGGGCTGTTCCGGCGCCCTCAACCGGAATAGGTTTTCATCCCGACGGTGAAGATGAGCACGGGAACGAACGGTAGATATTTCCAATGTGAGGTTTGGTTTGGTTTGTAGACCAGCAATGTATCCTATTGGATCGTGGTGCTAATTGAAACTCTCACCCTGTTCCGAGGGATATTATATGGGGGCCGGTCGACTGCTTCAGCGGCCTGTCCAGGGATTTGACCCCGGGTCACCGGCACAGAAGACAGCGACCATGATCGATGTGTCGCAAGCGCAAGCGCCTATGCAACGTTGCGTTGCCTATGCAACGTGCAACGAGCTATGAGGTTGCAGCGCAAGCGCCTATGCAACCTCATAGCTCCTATGCAACGTTCTGCCCAACGTGGGCCGATCGTTGCATAGGGGCTATGGAGCTTGCGCTTGCGACACAGCGATCAAGGCCAGGTTTGGTTTGGTTTGGTTTGTGGACCAAGCACCTCATCCTCTTGGGATCATGGTGCTGGAACTCTCACCCTGTTCCGGAGGGTTTATATGGGGGGCCGGGCGGACTGTTTCGCGGGACGCCAGGATTTGACCCCGGGTCACCGGCACAGAAGACAGGAATCCTGCCCCTGCGCCAGATCGCTCCCCTCCAATGTAAACAACATGGACAACGCGCCACTAATGCGCACAAGTGCGCCAGAACTGTCGTCACGTAACGTAAACTTTCCTCCACTGGCCAGAAGCGTCTCGGGACAGCCAACCACAGTACACAAACACGGTACCTTTGCAGTACATTTAACTATTATGCTATTATGCATGAATATTTTTACAACATGTTGCTGTTGCAGTACATGGAAAAGTTAGGTGAGGTTAGATGAGGTCAGGTAAGGTTAGGCTAGGTTAGGTGTGGTTATTTTTTATTTTAGCCTTTTGTGTGCTGTGGTTGGCTGTCCCAAGACGCACGTCACCGGCCGCAACCGTTCAACGAGCAGTTTATATTTTGCTCAACCGGTTGAGGTTGGTGGAGAGTCAACCGATTTTAGTTGAGGCGCGGGAACGACCGGCGGAGGAAATGAAGCCTCAACCGGATTAGGGCTGTGTTCTGACCGTCAATTCCCGCCGGGAGGCCAGGGAATGTAGTGAATTTGGCGCGTTTGCTACAAATGTGCAGCGGAAAAGGGACATGCTTTAACATGCAACAGCTGACGCTCAACGGGGATTCCAGGGATTTCCGACGGGAATGTGCACGGTCAGAACACAGCCTAGGTTGAGGGCGCTGGATCAGCCTGTGTACAATGGTACCACATACGTATCGTTAACAGTGTGTGCGCGTCAAACGACCTAAGCTGTGTCGGAGCGACCAAGGGCGTCTTCTCAAAGTCGATTCCCACGGGATTCCAGGAAATCGATAGAAAAGTGTTTTCTACCAATTTCCGAAGCAAAGAGCTAACAGGAACATCAATGTATAGTATAAGCAGATTGCCGAACTACAGACTACAGTAGAGTAGTGCAGTCCAAATGCCCGCCGGGGATCCCAGGGATGCCCGCCGGGGATCCCAGGGATTCCCGCAGCGGGAATGTGCGCGGTCAGAACACGGCCCAGGAACCCAAATCATCACACCAAGCACGTTTGTGAAATGTTTATTTGTAACACGTCTGGAAAACCCGTAACCAGAAATCCGAGGATGTTGGCACGCTTCCACAGATATTAGACAAACATCTATCGGCTCCACCGTCCCCAGGTCCGCCTACCGGTGGTGGCGGGATCCATGTTAAACACCGTACTGCCGTCGCCGCGAAGACTGTCTCCAACTCTCCACTATCGGCCACTGCAGCAGAGTGACCAGCCCGGCTACCACTGACCAGCTCGGCTACCACGCTGACCCAGCCCGGCTACCACGCTGACCAGCTCGGCTACCACGCTGACCCAGCCCGGCTACCACGCTGACCAGTCCGGGTACCACGCTGACCAGTCCGGGTACCACGTTAACACAGCCGGCCACCACGACAGCACCACACCGACTGACCGGCCACACAAGGACCGACTGACGGGGGCCGGCCGGCCAGCCAGCCAGCCACCCTCGCGAGCGTTGACGAGGCCCAGCTCCATGGCCCAATCAGAGGGAGCCACCCACTGAACTGAATAATAGTAACTGGAGGGGACAGGACACAGGGGTGTCTGAAGGAGGGCGGTGGCGGCCGGCCGCCGTATTGAGGTGTTTTACCCACCCGCGCCGGCTGAGGAAAGGCGTGTGTTGTGAAAGGAGGGGTCAGACGCATTTGTATTAAACCTGTCATTTAAAGCTTTCCTGTTTGTCAAAATGAATTCATTTTGGGTGGGTATTGAACGAATTTGATTGCGCTTTACAGCTGTGTAGTTTTTATCAAAATTCGTTTATATAATTTTCCATATGCAGACCCCGGGCCGATCGTTTCTCTACACATACACGTCCATCCGTCTCTACACGTCTGTCCCATATCCGTGCGACTCGTGGTTGCCAAGATACTGTAAAAATGGTGGCCGGCCGCAACCGCCCGGCCCGGGTCTGGATACGGGGGTGTCACCCCCTGGTTGGGGGTTATAGTAATCCCGGATCAGTATCTCGGCAATCACGAGTCGCACGGATATGGGGCAGACACATTTGTGTAGACGAATGATCGGACCGGAGTATGCATAGTAGTATCGGACCGGAGTAGTATACCGGAGTATAGGGACGGTGCACGTGAAAACATTTATAAACAATTATCGAAAAAACTATACAACTGTAAAGCACATTCAAATCCGTCCAAAACACACCCAAAATGTATTCATATTGACAAACATAAAGCTTTAAATGACAGGTTAAACACAAATGCGTCCGACCCCTCCATTCATACTCCACGCTACCCCTCGCCTGGCGCGGCTCGGTTCGTCACCGCAATATGGCGGCCGGCAGCAGCCGCGCTCAGGCACCCTGTCCCTCCCAGTTAAACAGAGTTCAGTGGGTTCAGCTCAGGCCGAGCCATTAACTCGGCATCTCCGGACCGGCAGCGGGCTACTAGTCACGTGACAGACCGGCAGCGGCGCCACATAGTCACGTGACAGACCGGCAGCCGCGCTACATAGTCACGTGACAGACCGGTAGCCGTGTTACATAGTCACGTGACAGACCGGCAGCGGCGCTGTTAAGTCACGTGACAGACCAGCAGCGGCGCTGTAAAGTCACGTGACAGACCGGCAGCGGCGCTGTAAAGTCACGTGACAGACCGGTGATGATGATGATGATTTGGGCTTAAGGGCGCCTCAACTCAATGGTTATGTGGCGCCCATAGGTGACAGACCGGCAGCGGCGCTGTAAAGTCACGTGACAGACCGGCAGCGGCGCCACAAAGTCACGTGACAGACCGGCAGAGGCGCCACAGAGTCACGTGACAGACCGGCAGCGGCGCCACAGAATCACGTGACAGACCGGCAGCGGCGCCACAGAATCACGTGACAGACCGGCAGCGGCGCCACAGAGTCACGTGACAGACCGGCAGCGGCGCCACATAGTCACGTGACAGACCGGCAGCACGCCAAAAGTCACGTGACAGACCGGCAGCGGCGCTGTAAAGTCACGTGACAGACCGGCAGCGGCGCCACAAAGTCACGTGACATACCGGCAGCGGCGCTACATAGTCACGTGACAGACCGGCAGAGGCGCCACAGAGTCACGTGACATACCGGCAGCGGCGCTACATAGTCACGTGACAGACCGGCAGAGGCGCCACAGAGTCACGTGACAGACCGGCAGGCGGCAGCCGTGTCACACAGTCACGTGACCTGGACGGCAGCGACGCTGCAAAGTCACGTGACCGTCCAGGACCAGTCGTCTGTTGGTTCTCCTGGCGCTCGCACATCCGACTGGCGGCGGTTCGGTCAAACGCTGCCCCGCCGGTGAACAGCCGCGCCTCCGCGGAGAGACGGATAGACGGATGGACAGAGATGGAGCGATATACAAACAGATGGACAGATAGACGGACATACAGAGGGATAGCCAGAGGCATAGACAGAGGCATAGACAGAGGAATAGACAGAGGGATAGCCAGAGGCATAGACAGAGGAATAGACAGAGGGATAGCCAGAGGCATAGACAGAGGAATAGACAGAGGAATAGACAGAGGGATAGCCAGAGGCATAGACAGATAAATATACATAGGGATAGCCATAGGGATAGACAGAGGGATAGACAGAGGGATAAGACAGAGGGATAGCCAGAGGAATATACAGATAGATAGACAGAGGGATAGACAAAGGGATAGACATATGGACAAATGAACAGATGCATGGAGTGAGGGGTATTTGATGTGAGTGCACTAGAAAGGCACTGGGAGTGAAAGACAGATGGCACTGGCAGCTGGTGTGAAGGACGTGAAGTGAGCTGGAGAGAGCAATGAATGAGGCTTGTTGGAGTAATATTTCAGGAGAACAATATGCAGAACAACTGAGAACAAAAGAGAAACCAAGAAGAGTCAGAAAACAGGAATATGTCAGCACCAAATGATGAGGGGTACGTGGCATCTCAGGCTCAGCTGATCCACCTGCTCCTGTATGTCACATCAGCCTACTGGTGTGACAGTGGTGACAGGTGACAGATGACAGGTCTCACCTTCTGGCTGCTCTGAGGACATCCGGAGGACAGGACAGGTGATGGACGGATTTCTGGCTCAGCTGAGGATATCCGGAGGGCAGGACAGGTGATGGAATGATTTCTGGAGAAAGAGAATGAGCCCGGAAGAGGTTAAATCTGCTGCCCACGGCAGGGTGTCATAGCTGAGCAGGGTGTGCTCAGTGCTGTGTGGTGCCAGATCAGATTGGGCAGGTGTGGTATCAGAGGATATGCTATGCTACATAAGTGTACAAGAGCACCAGTGCACCCACAAGTGTGCATATGGACACACACAGCAAGCCTGGTCCCTAGCATATGCAGATTGCTGGTCAATACAATATTACAGAAATGGTCTTCTAGAATCACACATTGACTTAGTAATTTCTTGTATAATGACATAGGTAGGGGAGAATGGGGCACATTCTGTCAGCATGGTTTTCTCATGAACTAGGTACCGTCAAACGGGGCGACTTTGTAAACTTTTGGACACTTTCTAGCATGCACAGGTAGATATGGGATGGTATTTTGAACCAAATTATGTTTCATTGATACCAAATGGACAATTCCTCTACCCATTGATGCATAGCAATACATTGGTAAAATTACCCCATTATATTTGTATTTTTTTGTTCAATTTTAATTTTTTCATTCTCACCCCAAGGGTGGGGTGACTATGATACCCCACTCTTATATCCATTGCTTGTTGATATATTGGTCAAACAAGCATACAGTTATAAAGGGTTGTCTATGCTAGCTTCTAATGTTTTAAAACAATGTTTGATGTCAAAGCAAATGCAATGAGATGTATAGCTAACAACTATGAAACTATCAGAAAGTGTTTGACTCACGCACTCTGGGGAAAAATAAAATACAAAACAGCGACTGCCAACAAGCTTTAAGTCACCTTGAACAAAGCTAGTTCAATTTGGTAAAGATGTCAAAACTGACCCTGTAAGTCAACATTTTTCCAGACCATAGCTACCCTATTTGGTGATTACAGGCATCACAAAACACTTCTACTCTGCCGTTTTTGTCATTCATTTTGGTTTGAATTACCAAGTTGTCCTTGTCACAGGATTCCCAATAAATATTTCACTTCTTTTGTTGCAGGAGGGTTCCACTTCTTGAGATGCTAAAACCTCTTTAAACCACATTATTTTGCCTCCCATAAATTTGTAAGAGGGGCCTCCAAAGAAGTTGACAGAGGGTCTGAGGTGCCCTAGCCAGCCTAAAGGGGCCTCTAAGGCTGACAGGAGGCCTTGGTTAGCATTAGGGGGTTCCTCAAGAAGGCCCTGAAGGGGTCCTCAGAAGGTCTGATACAGTATGCAATTCACTTCCTGCAGTGTTGGCATGGCTATCAAAGTCACCCGGGGCATTATCATAGTCACCCCGCTGATCTAAGTCACCCCGTTTGACGGTATCCATCGCAGGTCATTCGCTTCCGACAATCCAAAGAACGCATCTGTTTGCTTCAAGGTTAACAAAAATAAGGAGAAAAACTCAAGTGCTTTGTCTTGTAAAAACATTTTGGTGGATAAGTGTCTTTCTTTGGTGATTAAAATACGTTTAAAAGTGGGAGTGTACCAAAATCAATCTAAATTTAGATCAAACGTCCTTATATGGGCAAGGCTCCGCCCATACCGATCTATTTATTGATCAATCCATTTTAAGATTGCCTCCCCATAGTTTGTCCAACTGAACTGATGTTGTAAGTTGTAACTCTTAACCTGACTTTTTATTCTATCAGATTGAAAACAATACTAACACAGTCAAATAATCGTCTGCATTCTGATAGCATGACAAATCTAAAGTTAGGACATTTCAAAAGAATAGACTTTTAGGTACCCTTCCAAATGATAAGATAGACAAATACCACATGATAAAACACATCAAAACCGTCACAAAGTCATGGTTGAAGTTGAAGTAACCATACCCGGAAATGCAAATAATCCTCTCCATCCTGGTTTAAAATTACCTTATAAGAAACCCAACTTGCGATACGATGAAGCAGCAAGCAACCTCTCGGGGGAAAAAACAGTTTTCCACCCCGCATTCAGCTCAAGATACGCTTATTTCCACGGTCATAGAATACGGTCATAGAATAGAATATTTCCACATGCCGTATATTAGAGCGAGTTTTTTTAAAGATCGCCTTGGTGCGAGAGCTTCTAAAGAAATGAAAATAATAGTAAGAAACTTGTTTGTTTTCTTCCAGCCCATCCTGCGTACCTAGTGATAACAATTAAACACTATTACATAGTTGAATAATTCAATGAAAATAATAATGATTTGCATAAATTAAGATGATTTATTTTTGTTTAAATAAAAAAATATTTCAGAAAATTGAAAATATTCCTTTTTGGCATTCATTTATAAAACAGCATACAAGCTAATATGTTTTTCCCGCAAGGGATACTGTAAGCTTAAGCTTGTTTACCTTTATTAAATGTTTCTACAATAATGGCGCAGTTGTTGCGGTACAGTTCAATTTTTGTTTGGCCGCTCAGAGCCGCGCGCGCGTGAGGACGCATTCGCGTGAGGGGCAGAAACGGGGAAGGTTGAGGTATGTAAATGATCGACACTACAGTGAAGGTTTGGATGCTTTTGGGAATTGAATCGTAATTCAATTAATGAACAGCTTCGTGATGATGACAAGCGAAAAATCTTGAACTTGAACTTAATGGTGATCGGGAAAGAAAAGGCCACTTGGCTTGCGAATCCCTTTCTCATCGAGCTCATTTTCAGGAAACAGTCAGGGCTCTAAGGGATATGGGATGTCAAACATGATGTTTTCCCAGTGACAGTTGAGCTATGTCTTGAACATATTGAGCATGTCTGCGGACACCATTCTGTCTGGCAGAGAGTTCCAGTCGTTAACAACCCGAGTGACGAGTGTGAGTGCTGAATGTGTTCTGGCGGACGAGTGCTCTTGCTCTGGGTTTGCGTAGGTAGCTTCCATTGGTGACCTCTCGTCAGCTCGGAATTGTTGCTCATCAGGAATGTCTCCGGCATGACATTCATGCCTCTGTCAAAAAGCTGGTATACTTTTACTTTTACTGTGTCCCCCTGGCGATGAGGGACCTTTTCAGGCTTTATTCAACAAATATTTGCATGCATACCTACCTGCAACACACAAGATAACATCACTTGCAAGCAGGACATGCATGCAGATCAAGATCAGTACAATTAGCATAGCCAGCTAAGTATTAACCATAAGGCACGCAGCCATGCACAAACCTCCATGCCATACTGTAAAGTGTGGCACAGGAGTTGACAAAGCGCACCAGCCCATGACAAAGTAATCACCAACCTGGACCAAGCAGGCCAAAAAACCACACCAGTCTGCACCAGACCAGCCAAAGATCCACACCAACCCATCAAAAGCAGTAAGACACCCTTATTGTGTCGGAAACTGAGAGGACATCATTTCTTCAGCGCTAGTTCCAAATGTGAAAAAGCGTGTAAAGCTTTGTTTAAGTTAATCTGCCCTGTGTGGCTGTTACCTGCAGCACAGTATTGACACCACGCCATTACAGGTTCGCACAGCACCCTTCCAAATACGCAATGCACTGAGTCTGCAGCAGCTTCTCTAAATCCGCACCAAATCTGCACCAGCCAGGATGGGCCACACCAATGCGATTTTGTTGAATATGTCATACTTTGCAGTCTGGCTGCCATGCAGACATGCATCAACCAAACAACAACACCATGGAGACATGCTCTGGCCAAACTTTAGCTCAGATGATATCCTCTGGCAAAACCATAATTTTACCCTCGCCCTCCTTTATAACTGACCGCAGCGGCCTTGACTGCAAGCGTGACCCTATTGCAATATACGCAATATAGCCATAACGGTAATCAGAATCCAGTGAGCTGACAGCAAATACATGTATATATTATTGAAGTCTTGAAGTCTTGAAGTCTCGGAAAGAGGCTATAAGCTAGCCTGTAACTTCCGTTCCTCCTCCTCCTATATAAACATCCAAAATATATCAAGAATAGCTGTGCCAGTGCAGGGGAGGATCAGCAGACACAACTATTGAGAATAATCACGGAAGTATGAGGGAGGGCGCCTGGAATGGCCAGATCGGCAAACCGGTTGCGGGCAGGGCATGATGACCGGTTCTTGAGTTACATGCGCAGTAGAATGCCTGGAACCATCCACACCCGAGCGATAGGGAGATTGGTCGCCCACAGACCCTGTTGCTTGGCCACTAAGCGCTGAAGGGTCCAGAGTCATCACAGGGCGATCCATGGGTCGCCTGGTGCTGCTTGTTCTGTGGCAGGATCGTCGTCAACTTCCCCAGGAGCAGGATAATATGCTGGAGGTTGTGTAGTACCAGAGTCACCAGAGACTGCCAGATGCCGCAGTGACGCAGTGGTCTCCGCTGGCTCGGAACTTCGTATGTGCGTAGTTTGTGCTGACATTCAAGAGCTCTACTTTGTCCACCAGAGGCGAGGGTCATACAAAATACAAATTGAACACCTATAATGATTCTGAATTAAATTTGGAACATTTTAGTGGTAGTCATATTGCGCTGCCGCTAGTAGTTATTGTTAAATGTCAGCTGGGATGCCTGCCCGCCTATCTTTTAACATGGGATGTGCGCCGGCCGCCGAATGCTTTAGATAGTCACAATATGGCCGCCGTCATTAGACCAGTCTTCCGGCCAATGCGCCTTCCATCTCTGTAGAGTTCAGTGGTCGGATCACACCCAGGTGGCACATTGTAGGAGACCGCCGAGGTGGAGTGTGGCGGCTTGCAGTTTTTGTTAGGGTGATGTTCCGGACGGCAGTGGTTCGACGTCCAGGCAGATGGTGTCTCTCTCACCTCCCTCCCAGGGTGGCGCTCTTCGGGGCATTATGAAGCTCCACGGGGGGTTGGGGGGGGTACTCCTGCCCCGGTCACAACCTCCCGGCTGAGCCTCTCCCAGCCCATCACCGCACTGGAGTCGCGGGGTAGTGGCCTCTGCCACCCGATGGAGCGGGTCGTCCTGGGGGAGGGCGGTCGCTTTAGCCAGCAGGCGCGCCGCCAGGGTCTGTCTGCGGACGGTGACCGGGGTGATGCCGGCCTCCGCCACCAGCGCGTCGGTCGGGGTAGAACGCGGGCAGCCGGTGATAACTCTGGCGGCCGCCCTCATCTCACGTTCCAGGACGTCCACGTGGGAGGGCGCGGCCGGAAGCCATGCTGTGTTCGATGGCGCCCCGCACGTAACCGTTCGCCACCGTCCGTAGCATGTTCTCATCAAGCCCCCAGGAGTGGCCAGACAACTGACGCAGCTGGTTTACCAGGGGATTTCTTCCACGGAGTCTGGCAGTTAGGGCCGAGTTACAGCAGTCTGTCGACACTCGACAGTCACCCCGAGGATGTTCACTGTATCGCCGGCCCTGACTGTCCTCTCCGTCATCTTGATCTGACAGTCGACAGTCACGGTGCCACTGCCACAGGGCCATCATCTGGGTTCTCTCGGCTGACAAGGTCATCTTTGAGCGGTGCGCCCACTGAAGAAGGGCGTCCGCCGCTTGCTGCGCCCTTTCGCTGGCCTGTCGAATGGTGTTTCCAGCGCAGAGGGCCGCCGTATCTTCCGCATGCATGAAAGGGGACGTTCATGTGGCTCGGAGTGCTTTTACGAGTGTCGCCGCCTATAACAAGAACAGGAACGGCGAGAGCGCACTGCCCTGTGGCACTGTTGTGTTATACCGTGCGCCCGGTGGGTCGGTGCCGCGGCGCGCTCCTGGCCGGTAGGCAGGCCCGCCGTGCTCGTGTCTGACCCGGGCGGTGACCTCACCGCCGCGGGCCGCGACCCGACCCCACGGAGGCGAATTCTGTTCTCGCCGAGAGTAAATACAGTAGCCATCAACCGTTCATAGCGTGTGGGGGAGCCGGTGCAGTAGAGGACACAACATGGCGCGGTCGGTAGGACAGATACCGTGATCGACTCGGCACCCGGCAGGACCTAGTATGGAGGAGACGACGGCGGATGTGGCGCTCCTCACCCGTCTCCTGGCACAGTTAATCCCATTCACGTGGAGAGATATTCATGGGGGTGCATCATGCGGGTGTAACAAAGACATTTTGGGATTATTTTATTTGTGTTTTGTTACGAGCGAGCGTGAAGCGCTCACTCGTCCTTCCATGGTATGTTGTTTTATTATTATTTATTCCTTATGTCTTGTATGGATAGATTTTCGAGGTCAGCGCCCGCGCTAAGCAGAGCTTGTTGCACACTGCACAGGCCTAATCCCACCACCCGATCGCACAATTCCTGTTGGTCGGCAGAATTTAGAGACGAAAGTTTTACGTGCCCGACATTCCTGGACACGGTATCTGAATATGAGCGGCCCGGCCCGGCCGGACCGGACCCGACCCGACCCGACCGGACCGGACCGACCGGACCGGGACCGGACCGACCGGACCGGACCGTGGACGCCCGTGACCGGACCGACCCGACCCGAACCGTGGCGACGCTTTTTTGAGACCGCCTTATCTCTGCACCCGCACGTTGATTGACAAGGCCGGCCTTCTTTGCCTGAGCCAGTGAGCCCAGTATCAACTTAACTTGTTTGAGACCAGTGTCGACTCATGTGGGTGACTACCACTGCGCGTGGCGCGTGCCGCGTGCCGCGTGAGGGGTGTTGAAGGGGTCTTCTCATAAAACCTCCGTAACGGCTAGGCAGATTGTGCGCAAGTTTTGTGTTTCGCTAGGGACCCCTCAACGCTCAACGCAATTTTCCCACAACTCAGTGGTTGGGTGACTCTGCACGTGCGCACGTGCACACTTATATCTCAGGAACGGCTGAGCCGAGTGTGTTCAAATTTGGTGTGTGGTAAGGGACCCCTCAGCCGCCATTTTGCCACAAGTCAGGGGTGGGGTGCGTCTGCACGTGCGCAACCCTTTTGTGTCTTAGAAACTACTCGCCCGATTGAATTTAAATTCATCATACATTACCTTCGCTCTTGCTCGCTCATCGCTAGCTGCGGCGCCCTACTGGTTAATAACATGATGAAATCACTAATCGTTTTTACTCATGCTGTATATGATGATTTTTTCTATTCAATTTTGTATTCATGAACACTACATGTTTTAGCAGATCATTATGGTAAACAACTGAAATAACGGATTGAGACTTGTCAAAACTGTGGATATCTCATGCTGGTGCTGAGGTAGATACGATACAAACATCAAGTTAGTGCTGTTCAAGTTGATGACTGCATTCAGCATGTTTTTTTAGTGAAGTTAGCTTTCATAGTGGTGCGCTATGCAGATGCTACTCAAAGTCATAGGACTATATGTTTTTCTGAATGATGCTGGGAAATGACTGTCAGACGTCAGTCGAGGTGTTAAAAAGATTTGGCACGAGACCGAAGGTCGAGTGCCAAATCTTTTTTGATACCGAGTCTGGCAGTGATCATGACCATAGAGATCTTATAACCTGATGTCTTGAGATGTTGACCATCACTGATGACAATGACCTACAACAAAAGCTGCTTCACTTGACGAAACCTCGAGAGCAACTATTAACTCAGTGTCTCCTCCCCTATTCTCAGGTGGACTCTCCCAGTCCGCATCAGTTGACAGCTGCAGTGCAGCACCATGGACGAGTCCACTCTGCTGTATCAGGAGGGGGAGCCGGATGTTGACGGTGCCAGCCGACAGGTGGTGCTGCAGCTCCCCGAAGGCTGTGATGCTGCCGAGGGTGTCATCATGCAGATCGAGGGAGACAAGATCCACATCATCACTCAGGGTTAGTTCGTCTGCCGAGCTTGTCACAGCGAGAATATCAGAGCTTCTGAGTCGGTGTCTGGTATGGTCTGATTGGTGCAGTTACAGTGACTTGTCAGAGCTTGATTATGAGAGCTTGTGACTGATCTGGCTCCTGAGTGGTGCAGTTACAGTGACCTAACAATAGACTGATAGACGGGTGACACGGGTGTTAGAGGTAGTTCACCTAGCCACCTAAAGCTGTTGTGTCTGACTGCCATTAATCATCCAATTCATTGTATCTGGTTAAAGCTAACTGCAATCCACCATGTAGGTATTTAACGGAATTCCACAGAATTCGGTCGGTGTGTGATCATCTTCTTTCATAAGAAGGTTCTCGTTCCAATAATCTGGACAGACAAATTTTAATCTTGACTTGTTTTACCAGTTTGTCATCCTTCTTGTCGCATGTTTCCTTTTTATAGCTATGGCGCTATTCTTACCATTGGTTCGTACTTCGTGTTATTACTATTAGCACAGTAGCCTCACAACATTATGATGTTGATCATCACATTCCTCCTCCATCAGTTCATTAAACACAATAGTCCACATGTTCTGGAATGCATGGATTTCCGATGTGAGGACCCGCGCTAAGCGCCGCTTGTTGTGCAGGCCCTGACCCTACACCCGATTGCGTAATTCCTAGTGTCCTGCAGAATTCAGGTGGCAAAGGTTTTACGAGCCCGACATGATGTGCCCAACCTGGACACAGTCCGCCCGCCCTCTGACGTCAACTGACCTTGAACGTGACCGCTGCCACCGGCCGCAGGCTATCCCAGTCGGTAACACGGGACTGACTTCCAGTCAGGGGCAAATAGCAAGCGCCAAAGCGACTCTAACCCGGGCTGCCGCTACCCGGGGTGAGGGGGCGCTTGATAGCCTCAATATTCTCAAGCGCCCCCCCCCCAAACCCCAATCACACACTACCCGGGGTGAGGTCAAGAGCCAAGCGCTCTCCCGACTGAGCTACAGGGGCGAACTTATCCCCGGCCTTCATCACCACATCCCACGCCCCATTCTCCCGTGCAGTGTTGTGACACCATGCCCCATTGTCCACCCTCCCCAGGTGGGCAGCTTCTACCGTGCAGTGTTGTGACACCATGTCTAATTGTCCGCCCTCCCCCAGGTGGGCAGCTTCTCCCGTGCAGTGTTGTGACACCATGTCTGATTGTCCACCCTCCCCCAGGTGGGCAGCTTCTCCCGTGCAGTGTTGTGACACCATGTCTCATTGTCCACCCTCCCGCAGGTGGGCAGCTGGGCAGCAACCCGCTCGGGATCGCCATGGAGTCCCTCATGCAGGTCCACCAGGTGACTGACGACTCCCAGCTGCGTATCACCGACTCTGGAGAGGTGACGACGGTGGACGCCGAGCAGCTGCAGGTGACGGACGCCGAGGACGAGGGAGAGGAGGAGGAGGAGGCGGATCAGACGGCGGAGGTCGAGGACGGGGTGGACGTCCAGCAGCTGACGGCCGGGCAGGGCCAGGTGGAGATGGAGGTGAGGTTTTCTCACGTCACGGCCGCTCTGGTGTTCGCTGAGGGGGTGGTAGGTGGTTCGCTGTCATTGTGGGTTGCATTTTTTTCTACTCTGTTTATGGGTTCTTAAAGGGAATGTGCCTACTGTTTTGCAATGTAGCTATTTGTTTGATTGTTGGGTACGATACAATTCTTATCTGAAGCCCCTTAAGTTAAATTTTAGTTTATATATATATATTTTTCGATATATATATAAAACAATCGTCACTAAGTGATGCTATGTAAAATGGTGTACTTAAGACAACGCAATTACGGTCACAGTAGGCAAGATTGAGGGACAAGTTTTGCACAGCATGTTCTTGCACTGTGAACTGTATCATTTATTATTGCGATCAGGCTAATGACGGTTCTGTGAGACTGCTGCTATCAGCGCGCACGAGCCGTTTTGTCGAATTGCTATTGGCTGGCGCTAGCGATATGTCAGCAGTTTAATCGATACGTGCAGTGCTTCTAGTAGCGGAAGCCCTCTGGAGTCTACCCGATAACATTTTTGCTTACAGCAAAGCTCCTTGTAGTCTTTGGAGTATCTCAGCAACTATGGTGAATCTGGGTGTTTTGTCTGCTCCATCTCCCCTCTGACCGTCCCTCTCCCCCGCCCCGTCAGGAATGACCCGGATATGGCCTGTTTCGTCTGCTCCATCTCCCTCTGACCGTCCCTCTCCCCCGCCCCGTCAGGATGACCCGGCATGTAGGTCTGTTTCGTCTGCTCCATCTGCCTCTGCCGCCGTCCGGCGCGTCTCCTGCTCTCCAGCACGGCCAGCAGCGGCAGCTCTCTGGCAGAGCGGCTCGCCTCGCTGCTGCCTCTGCGGCTCCACTGCAGCGCCGAGGACGGCGTCTGCGGCGGCTGCCGGCAGCTGATCGAACAGGCCGACCTGCATCACACGCAGCTCAAGGTGGGGGATATACTACCACACGCAGCTCAAGGTGGGGAGATCCGCTGCTGCCACACGCAGCTCAAGGTGGGGGATCTACTACCACACGCAGCTCAATGTGGGGGTTCCGCTATTACCATATGCCGAGCAATGTAAAAAGCATTAGCGCGTGGAGTGTGGTATTTTCCGCATTATTGCCACTGGCATTACCGCACTAGCGACATATGGTAATAGACTTACTAAACTCTGCTGTGTATGTAGATATTTGTGATCTCGGCGTTTTTCAAAATTACTGCACTCGCTTCGTTAGTGCAGTAATTTCAAAAAACGCCTCGATCACAAACATCTACATACCAGCATCGTTCAGTAATGCTTACTACCATACGCAGCTCAAGGTGGGGGGTCTGCTACTACCACACGCAGCTCAAGGTGGGGGTTGCTACCACACGCAGCTCAAGCAAGGATTATACCACTCAGGACTAGACACAGCTCAAGGTGGTAGGATCTTACTACGTAACAAACCGATCGATAGAATACTGTTTAGTGTGCAGATTTCACCTAGAGCTAAGAGACGTCGCCGTTTTATGCTACCCTGGTCGCTCTCGTCATTACATTGCTGGTCTGACCCTGTGCCGATATTGTGTCTCCAGACGGTGGAGCTGTTAAGTCTGACCCTGTGCCGATATTGTGTCTCCAGACGGTGGAGCTGCATAGTCTGACCCTGTGCCGATATTGTGTGCCCAGGCGGTGGAGCTGTATAGTCTGACCCTGTGCCGATATTGTGTGCCCAGGCGGTGGAGCTGCAGGTGCGCCAGCTGTTTCGTCTGGAGGAGAGACTGGACGAGGAGGAGGAGCTGCAGAGGCAGGAGCAGGAGACGGTCCGGCAGCGGCAGGAGACGCTGGCCGGCCGGCAGGAGCAGGAGCGCCGCAGGCAGCGGGAGCACGACAGGGACCTGCACCGGCGGCAGAAGAGGATCCAGCGCCGGCTGCGGGCAGGGGGAGGAGCGCAGAGAGGGGAGAAGACGGCAGAGGTGGGTAGGGGCCGCCGGACAGGAGGGGGGATGGCCGCCGGACAGGAGGGGGTAGCGACCGCCGGGCAGGACCACTGGACACACGCCTGGCCACTGGACAGGAGGGGTAGGGGCCGCCGGACAGGAGGGGGTAGTGACCACCGGACATGAGGGGTAGTGGACACCGGACAGGAGGGGGTAGTGGTCACTGGACAGGAGTGGGTAGTGGCCACTGGACAGGAGGGG